>KL281987.1:22297-52917 GCA_000699545.1 Podiceps cristatus
GTTCTGAAGCACAGGTGCTGGGAGCAGCGGCTGAGGGAGCTGGGGGTGTTTAGTCTGGAGAAAAGGAGGCTGAGGGGAGACCTTGTCGCTCTCTACAACTGCCTGAAAGGAGGTTGGGGAGAGGTGGGTGTGGGTCTCTTCTCCCAAGTAACGAGTGATAGGACAAGAGGAAATGACCTCACGTTACACCAGGAGAGGTTTAGATTGGATTTTAGGAAACATTTAATTACTGAGAGGGTTGTCAGGCACTGAACAGGCTGCCCAGGGAAGTGGTGGAGTCGCCATCCCTGGAGGTATTTAAAAGACAGGTAGATGAGGTGCTTAGGGACATGGTTTAGTAGTGGTTAGGCATGGTTGGACTCGATCTTAAAGGTCCTTTCCAACCAAGGGATTCTGTGAGTCTATTTGGTTATGAAATACACCGTATCTTCATAAGGAAGAACCTATATATACCATGTGGTGGGATAGAGAAACAAAGCTCATGAGTGAGTACGGGAAACACGACTCAGAGTGACAGAATTGAACAGGCAGCTGCAGCAAGAGGCATTAACATATTTTTCTGGAGAAGGTGTTTTGGCAAGGGTTTTCATCAGCATTACATGCTGATGCTTTCCATGGACTAGATGCACCTCTCTCCTTGCCTGTGCTCCCAGAATGGGTCTTAAAACAGATTCTTTAAGCGGGGCCATTTGAACAATTTAAAGCATAATTAACCCCATCAGCTCTTTGTCCCTAGAGCAGCAGTGTTAGCAACCCCGTTTCCTTCTGCATTGTAGTGAGCCAGAACTCAGCCAGTTAGCCTAAGCTAAGGAGGAAAAGATGAGCCATAACTTTTTAAACCACTACCTCTGTTTCACAAGTGAATGTCAGACTTCATCCCCTATTATTTGCTCTTCATTGACCTTTTAAAATGAATAAGCTTGGTAGTAAAAAAGGGACAGCATGGTAGTGTAAAAGAATACCTTGAGTTAAAGGTATTTTAAAAGTTACCATATTCAATTAACAAGAATCAGTTCCAAAAGTTCAATGATACACATAGACAGAGGTAACTAGTATTCCTGTCTCAGTAGACAAGAGAGCAGTTTCCTGTGGCAGGGGAAAACAGTATCTGTGACCAGACCTGCGGCTCACCCAAGTGGACCTACCCACGGGGAGAAGCACTGATAATTCCCAAACTGCTGCACTGACCATGCACATGCAGATCATTTGTACTATCCAAAGTGGCTTGACAATTATGGAGGCACTCACCTTGCAGAACACCCACTACTCTGCAGCACATAGACACGGCCGAAATACTCCTGGATACTCTAGTGGTGTAAGTCAAGAAGCAGGCAGCCCCAGGGGTAGCCTGCCCACAGCAAGGGAGCACATAAGAATGGCAGATAAACTTCTCTGACTGTTGACAGCTGTTTTCCAAAAGCCCTTCCACCTCCTTGCTTGTCAAATGAGTTGGTAGCACGACACACTTGCATTACATGATCACATCCTACTGCCCTCACTGAGGTCCTACACTCATTATGTGCCAGGAAGGTAGCTCTTAACTAACCCGCTATTCTGAACCACGCAGAGAAGTAACAATTAGCGTGCCTCTCTCTGTCACCCTACTGCCCAAGAATCCTGGCCTCTAACCATAGGAGCTGTTGATAGGATTCAAATCCATGGCCCAAACAGCCAAGCTATGTACCCATCTCCCAGGCAGTCTTCTGAGGCTGGCCCAGTGCACAGCCAAGCCTCTAAGAATTGCAGGATAATGTCAAAAAGAGAAAGCCCTGCTCAGGGAGAAAGTCTGGTTCTGACTCCTGCTCCACTCCCAGCTGTGTTTATACGCTTTTTCCAGTGTGTGAGAAGTATAAAGACCAGAATGAAGGGTATCTCCTCACAACAAGCTGGAGTATCCTACTCATTCTCTCTTTGGCCTCATGAATCACACGCTCTCTGAGGCATGAGGATCAGCTTTATGAGGAAGATGTATAGTTCCCATGGTCTGGTGGTTTGGGCATGCTCCTGAGAAACAACGGCTTGTGAGTTCAAATGCCCCCCTGGCTGCTATGAGCCAAAAAAAACCCAAACCCAAAAAACCAACCACCCAACAACAAAGCCAACAACAAAACCAGAACTTCACCCCCTCAAAAACAGATTCCCTATCCTTGGGTAATCTAATCACAATGCCAACAAGCAGCAAAGTATCATAACACGACTGGCTATGCTTTGAACACAACTCGGAGCAACCTGTGTGCTAATGAATACACCAAACAGACTGGGCACCTTGGCTGAGATGTGCTGACCTCTCTCTCCTTCCCCACTCCAGAACTTGGGTAACACTTCAGATGTGAGTAACTTCTGCTGAAGCCCGCATCCCGTGCTGATGAGTTAAAATAAGTAAGCAAATACTAACAGTTTACCTTTATATAATGATCCTTTGAACCAGTGACAATAAGATCTTGTCCATTGGAAATTCGATCTACAGTAAGGCACATAACAGGACCCTGGTGACCAGTTAGCTTTCCTGTAGACTGAAATCTTCAAGAATAAGAAAAGAAATGGGGATCTGTTATTTCTTCATATATCCAATACAATCTATAGCACATTTTCTGACAGAATGGATCTTTTTATTTTACCCATGTCTTCACTATTCATCCCCTGGTTAAATATACTCTATTGCTCATGTCCATGTGTAAATGCGAAATTTATGTTAAATGTAAAAAAAAAAGCTTCTATTTTTGTAAAATAAGAATTAAAAAATAAGAATGAAAATGTTTTAAGTAAAGACAAAGCAGACCCCTCAAAGTATTCTCTGTATTTTGAACACACTCTTTGGGTGTGGGATCTGTTTGGAAAAGCACTATTATAGTGTGGCAATCATAGCCCCATATTATATTCCATTACACCAGTCATTTTTTTGTCATCTCATCAACAATTATTAGTCAGGATGCATGCATCTGTCACCTTACAAGAGTATGTTTCATAGTGCCTGTCTTAAACAAAACCCTGTGTTTCTCCTTTTCAATGTGCTTTGTGCTTTTCCCTTTCCTGTGTTTGTCCTTTAATACTTAAAGGGGGCTTATAAGAAAGATGGGGACAGACTTTCTAGTAGGGCCTGAACTGATAGGACAAGGGGGAATGGTTTTAAACTAAAAGAAGGGAGATTCAGACTAGATACAAGGAAGAAATTCTTTACAGTGAGGGTGGTGAAACACTGGCACAGGCTGCCCAGAGAGGTGGTAGAAGCCCCATCCCTGGAAACATTCAAGGCCAGGCTGGATGTGGCTCTGGGCAACCTGATCTAGTTGCAGATGGCCCTGCTCACTGCAGGGGGTTGGACTAGATGGCCTTTAAAGGTCCCTCCCAACCCAAACTGTTCTATGATTCTATGATTCTTCCAATAATTTTTACTGAAACAATTCACCATAACCTTAACACGAGGAGATCACGAGCACTTCCATCTCAGTAACCACCACAGCATGAGTTAGTTGATCCATATCTTGACCATATTTGGCTCAGATTATGGACATTACCATAAACAGGAAACAATTCATTGATTTTGTTTCATATGCACATGTAACCACCAAAAGAACATTCTCTTCTGCTGGTGTTCAGCACCTTTTCAGGTCCCACATCCTCACTGAGTTTCCAGCAGCTGCATAAAGGAATGTGCCAGTTGGATTTAGCGCAATCTGATTGATCTGATTCTCTCCAGCTGGGATAGTGACTGTTCTGTTAGTACTTCCTGAACACGCATCACCAGGCATTGCCTGGCCTGAAGACCTGAGTACAGGGAAGAATGAGAGGAAAAAAAAAATTAAAAACCTCTGAAAACACACAACTCCCTTTCTATGTATTCATAATAAGCAAAACATGAATACTGAACATTTGATAAAACACTAAAGGTGTGAATATAAATAGTTTTGTCTTTATATATATATTACTAATGCTCTACACTGACTTAGTCCGAACACATAAAGAAAGCCTCCAGCCCCAAACAGTATACTTAAATTACACTGTGTTGAACTACTGAATTAAATATAATAATTTTTTCTATCTAAAAAAGTATGATTCATTTAAACTTTTGGCATTCAAGGTTTAACATACTTACGTCAATGTCCGAATACACTTAGCAGAATCCCTGATGTCCCACACCTTGATATAGGAGGTTGAGACTGTGAAGACTAGGCTAGTGTAGTTGCAATATTTTATAGAAACAACATTATTTGGATGACCCCCCAGAGACATAATCTCTTGTCCAGTTACCAGATTCCAGACTTTACAAGTACGATCTGAATAAAGACAAGCAAAAAGGGGAAAAAATAATTAAAAATAGAAAAATAAAACCAACCATGCAACCACCAAAGAAACACCACAGTTTTGGAAAAACTCAGTTATTTCAAAAAGTGCATCCATTCATTTGCACTCATACATAAGCATCCATTTTGGTAGGCGATTTTAAAGACCCATTTAATCAATCTGTTTTTGTAAAGTATATATGGGCATCATCTACCATCATCAAAAGTAAGCAAGGTTAATCATTAAATATTGTGCTGGAGATGTGCACATTAGCTCCCATAGCATTTTAAAAAGATAAAATCCCATGTTGAGGGGGATGTTTGGATGATGATAGGTCAAGAGAGCTACTCAATTTTTAATCCAAGAGTTCTTCATCAAGAACATAGTTCAGGAGGGGCTTTGAGCCTCAGCATGACAGAGGACTGACTGCCACAATAAAACTACGAAAGTGAGAAGTGATCCAAACTATTTGGTGCTTTAGGAGCCTCTGAAAAAAGGTCAGTGTTTTTGTCACAGTAACTTCATGCGTAGGCAGTGTTCATAGGAGCACAAAGAAGGTAAGTATACCAAGAACTAATCAGCATCTTTAAAAAATCCCAACTATCAAGACCAGAGCCCAATATACACAAAGCACCTGAAAGCAAAGAATTGGCACTGTCTGCTAGTGTTAAGGCTGTCAGTGAGCTGAGGCTTTCTGCTTCAGCAACAATTTCCAGAAGATTTAACTTTAATTAAACTGCTGCCTACACTCTTGTACTCTTTATTACAAGTAGACTTTGTAAAGTTTTCCCCTCCAAAAATACATACAGGAAAATTCTTCCATAAATATGGGAAGCTAGCACATGACAAGAAAGAGCAAATATTTACAACATCTGCAAGCACCCCTACGTTAAAAACAAACTCACCCACCCACCCTTTAGCACACAAATCTAGTTGTAAAATAATAAAAAAAAAAAATTTTCCCCCAGCCACTAAATTTGAAAGCTCAATACAAATTAACTAAGAAACATATACAGAAGCTAAAAATACATTCTTTTTTGCATTTGTAGCCACTTGCATGAATGCCAAAATGTTGGCTTAAAACTTATTAGACCAAAAGTTTGACAATTCACTGCAAGAACACACCTTGGTTTTTTTAACAGCCAGGTAGTAGAATAGCCACAGAAACCGCACCTTTCTTCCAAAACACTATTTCTATCAGCTTCAAGAGTCAGGGTGGCTACACCATCCAGTAAGAAATTTAGTGACTGTAAGATCCAGTCCCCCTCCCCCAACAGCCACACAACCCTTACACCCACAATGGACAGGACAAGGCGCACGGGGGAAGCGGGAAATGGCCCTAGCTCTGCAGAAAGAGTCGGCTATGGTAGGATGAATATATTCAAACTCTGTAGGTAGCACAGCCAAAGATGTGCTCATTTCCACCTCTACCCCTGCCCTGAGGCTATTACTTCGCATTGCACCTAATATGTGCACAGGTTACCATGATTGGTTCCATTATATCTCTCAACAAATGTTAGCTATTCTTGAGAGTTACTTTTTTCCACTACAAACAAACAGCCAAATACTACCCATTGGAACTAAGACCCTGTAGATAATTACTGTAAACCCTTCTTCAGCTTATGTTGTAAAATAGATCCTCATAATTTTCCAGTGTGTTTACAGCACTAAGCACAAACTGAGAATTCACAATACTCCAAGTTGTCAAAGCAGCCTCTGTAGGCAGCACAGATGCATGAAGCTTGCCTAACCTTTAGATCCAGTGAAGAGAAGATCATCAGTCGCATCAACACAAAGCACAGCCTTGGTATGTCCTTCAGCTGTATAGATACACTGAAGTGGAGACGATCTAATGTGTTTTGAAGCAGGGAATGGGTTAATTATCCCCCTAAAGAAAAAAAAAAAAAAAAAAGAAAATGTGAGTTGGGCATAGTAATAGATACAAATCAAACTAATCTACTTAAATGTAGGTAAAAAAATAATTTTCTTACATGGGCAGAACAGCTGAGTGCCTTTCATAAACTATGTAGGGATTGTTACTGTTTAACTTCAACAAGCGTCAACTCTGGATTATCAGTTAAAGGAAATCACATACAAAAACAAACAAATGAAAGACAAGATACTGAGTATTTGGTATACAGGGAATTCTGTGTAATGCCGAAAGACCAGGATGCTTAAAGCCCCTGGATTCATAGGACCCACCCTAAGACTGCAAACTGAATAAAGACATCTTAGTCTAAATAGCACGTCTGAAAAACTGAGCAAGTGTAGTGTGCACTGCCAGTTCCAAAGTCAGCAGGCATCTCACATCAACTGCCTTCCACAGGCAGGCTTGGAGAACTGCTGCTCCCTTGTGTGCCTCAGTAAGGCTGACTGCACCCTGTACCAATGCCACACTTGCACTTAAATGGCTAAAGGGGAGCTTGATTGGAGTACAGAATCCCAGAGGAATCTCCCAGGGATTTGTAGCTAGTTCTGTGGTGACCCCAAAGACTAATTCAGCCTGGGGCAGGGGGGAGCAGGGAAGGGAAAAAAGTAATCCAAGTTCATCACCAAACAAAAATTATTAGTGGTCTGAAGTCCCATGCATACAGCCGCACACACGCATGGACCCTACTGATTTCCGTGGACTGTGGAAAAGCCTCAAGGTAATGCCCACAGACATGCAACACAATGCTGCGACCTGACCCACCTGCAGTTAAGGATTCCTGTCATGCTCTTCTGGGGATTACACGCAACTGTGAGAAAGAGAAACTAAGCCCTACCTCACTAAAGCAAAACAAAAAAAGCACGTCAAATGCTTTAGGAAAATGTAAAAATTCCATAATATCACCCAGAAGCTTGCTACAGGAAGGAAAAAGTCCTTTCCTGATACTATCTATCTAAGTTTGTGACAATTACCTGGTTTATCTAATACAGTCTTAGGAATGGTTATTTTACACAGTTTTACTGCTCAGGATATCTTCATTCATATAATTTATTACTCCTCCACAATCCTTTTATAGATTTTACTAATATTGTCTTGTCTGACATTAATTTCCTCATTTTGGAAAGGCATTCACCTTTAATCTGCACCTTTTTATATGTTTTCAAGCATACAGGAACAATTTACTTTATTATTAATTTAGGTCTCTATGCTTTTGTTTTCTAACACCACCCAAAACTAATACGGTATTCTCTGCTGTATTCCCCAGTGGATCATGCCTCCTCTAGACTGAGTTATTCCTACTGCAGTTCTCACCCACTCCTTCCCTTGCCAAGCCATGTAAAATACATGTCCCGGAGCTATTTACCTACCTATGGACACTGCTCTGAAATCTACAGACGAAAAATACTATGACGGCTACAATGACCAAAGCCACCACCACATTATTATTAGCCCTTTGACTGCCCTTCTCCTGATAAAGTAGTTTTTTCACTGAATACTAAAATCCTAAGCCACAGTTTAGATACATGAGTAGGGACATTTTTTTCATCTCTTAAAACACTGTGTGTTCTGTCAGAAAGACAGAATAAAAAACCCACTCATTTTTATTTGCACTGGGATGTAGTTTTTAGTGAGCAATGTACACAACTGAACAAGAAAAACAGAAAGAGAGAAGCATATAAAACACAAGAAAATGTCTGCTCCTCTTTTTTTTTTTTTTTTCTTTTTAAGAAAACAAAGTGAGAATATTTCTAAGGAAAGATTTATACCATACTTCATTTAAAAAAAGAAAAAAAACCTGGCATGCTCAACAACAACAAAGAACACTAAAAAAAGGAGAGGAGGAGACATGCTTGACCAAAATTTTACATTTTTTAACTGCTGGCAAAAGCAAGAGATACAGTGCACAAGTATCAGGAAAATTCATGCAGCAAAATGAAATTTCCCAAGAACCGGAATAACTTCAGTGAGAGGTGCCAAGAAAACAGAAAGAGAAAGAGAGTACCTGTGTACCTCCGACAGAGAGGAATCACTTTCATCAGACCTACAATCAACAGTGGTGGAATTGTGAGGAGAAAGAATATAGGTATCAGCAAAGTAAAGCCTCCGAATGAGAAGAACAAACAACAGCATGGCCAATTCAGAAAAGCAATGCAAATCCACATACAGTACACAGCATTGCTCAGGGTATACCTTAAACCCGTGGAAAGGGGGAAATAATAACCTTAAAATAGCATTCAGCAGTAAGTTACACTGGTAGACTGTCTCAGCTCAAGAAGCTGAGTAACACCAGCTGAGCCATTTCTTATTTCCCCAATATTTTCTTACAGAAGTAAAGGCAACAAAGTAAAAGGAGAAGGTAGATACATAATTTAACCTCCATAACATAGTGCTGGTTGAAAATATCAAAAAGAAAAAAAAATCTGAAGATCAATGCCTGTTAAGTGTAGAAGAAACATGAAAAATATTAATCAAAAATATAAATATTAAACATATTGATAGCCCACTGAAATAAGAGAAGCAATTTGCAAGTGATCCTTCACTTCTCATTTTCAAAAACATTTAAAAATAAAAAGCAAGAACACACACAAGAAAAAATTCCCCCTCAAACATTTGCAGTATGTCTTAAGACGTCCTTCACTTTCAACCCAACTCAAACAGATTCAGCAGTTTCAACTTGACTTCAAAGTCAGTCCAGAGAAAACGAAATGGTTAGGCGGGAGTTAGCAATAAGATAAAGGTAACATAGCTAAGATGAAGAAGTTACAAGCACAATTAAACTACTGAAAAGCCTTGCAAGCTACTGCTTGGTATGTGGTGAATCTGTAGACCACTGAAAAAAAATAAAGTTTTTTATAAAGCAACAGCATAAACAGACAAAAGCAACTTCTTGTCTTGCTACAGTCAGAACTAAAGGTTTATTCTAAGTTTGATTTGCAGTTCATAAATGCTGCATGGCACTAGTATCAGTACAGAAACCTGCAGTGAAGATTCTGCTCAAGTCAAATTCACTGCAATTTGGAGTAAGGCTCCTACAGAAACAGATGCCTAACATGCCAGGAAACTGAACTCTTCTGCTTCTGAAGTACGAATATCATCTGCTTCTAAAGTATGAATATCATCCACTCCTCCAGGTCACCTCCTAAAGTCAGTCTGTTCAATAATGTGGACAACTTCTAAACAACTGTGTTCTAGCCATTTCAACATCCCATCCTCTGGGTGCTGTGGTGACAGCACTCGGAGCAACACTGGAGTAACCGAACAACTGTCAAAAAGCACTATTTCCTAAATTGTCAGCTAAATCCTACCTTCAGGTGTAAACACGCACACAAATACACATACATCTAAGAATTCTACAGTTCTTTTCTATTTTGGGTTTAAAACTACAAACACTAGAAATAGACTAGAAAACAGGAAACAAGGTTCAAAAAAACTTTTCTTGAATTTTTACAATGGTTCCCTGGAAGCTTAAAATATTTCCTTTGAAAACTACACAAAAACATGAGAAATGTCTCCTCCTGACTTGCAGGAGAAGGTCAAAATATCTAACAGACACTACACTGAGTGCACTTTGTAATTCCCTGGTTGGGGGCTGAGGCTTCCCTCTGTGACTTACTTATCCTTCTGAACTGACGTGTTTCCCTGAGAAACAGTAAGACGACTAAAAACATTCATTTCATTACGGGGCCGGCTTGGTGGGGAAGTAGGAGGTGACAGACTAGCCTCTGGGGCTCCAGAATCTGAGCTACAAGAAAAAAAGAACATCTTCTTTAATAGGTTATGAATGGTTAGAGAAGTTAAATGCAACATGCCTCAAATGTTAGATGCTCTTTTCTTAAGCAAATAAATAAAATTATAATGCTAGCCACAGGTGTTTCCCAGAGAAGGTGAAAAAACTTAAGCCTACAAACTGCTGCAGAGTGCAAGGCGGCACAACGTTCAAAGTTTATGTGCTATCAGTGAAAGCTCCAGGCAGAAAACACACATAGGTAAAATGAAGAAATTCTTATAAAACGGCAGTTTATTAGATAAATTGACAATTAATAAAAAGCCATTTGCAAATGCTCCAAAGGACATTTTCTCAGGGCTCTCCTCCTGAGTTATTCTGTACAGAAAAATACACTGGGGAAAAAAAAAAAAAAAAAAAAAAAAAAAAAAAAAAAAAAAAAAAAAAAAAACCCCCACAAAACAGACAGAGAAGCAGAAGGGTGAATAATTTCACTGTCAACAATAAAAACTGTCCTAGAATTAAAGAGAAATAGGAAAATGCAAATTTCTTTTTCAAGAAAATATATCCAAGGTTTAAATAATTTCAGAGAAAATAAATGTAAAGGAATCTTACAGTTTTTGTTCTTTCGCCTTTGTCTTTTCCATTGTTTTCTCATAGGCTTTTCTCTTTGCTAAAGGTGAAGGCTCAGGTATCTTCTTCTCTGACAGAGATGGCTGTCTAGAACTAAAGCAAGAGGAATCATTATCTTACTTTAAGGCCCTTTACAAACTTGCTTTTCTTACATCAGCTTTCATTCTCCCACTCAGATTTAAAATTTCAGTATGTGCTTGATCTATTATTGTCTCTCTTGAATCTATGGACTCTAAATTTGTCCTCACTTTTTAATATAAAAATACACCACGTTTATTAACTTTCACAATTCATCAACATATGAAGAGCCAGATACTGCATATGCAAAGGAGATCTACTAATTCAAGAATAATACTGACTAAAAGAAATGCAGTGGAGTATGCATCTCAAATTAAGACCACAGAGAAGATGGAAGGCCTGACTAATATCTATAATTTCCGATTCCACAACTTTCATCTGCAATAGACCACTTACAGACATAAGCAACAGAAAAATCAATAACCCTTACATATGAATTAAGCTTTGCATTAACAGTCATGTTTCAATATCAAATTCAAAATTATGAAGTAAAAGAGTATTTCCCATTGGATTGCTTCTCTTTGTTTCCCCTTTCCTTCTTTCCATTCCTCCTTTGTCTCTCCAGTTCTTGCTCTGAAATAACTCCAGTTCACAGTCACAGTTGTCTTTCTCCCAACCTTTTACTACCCATTAAAAATAGCTAAAAGATTGAGAGTGCAATATTAATGCTGACACCCAAACATCATCATTCCACCTCAGTCAGATTAAAAAAAAAAAAAAAAAAAAAAAAAGGAGGGGGAATTGGAGAGAGAGAGAGAAGGGAATCTAGATGGTCTCCACTCTTCTGAACTCCCACTTGCCCACTGGCTGGGGAATCAGAAAGGCAATATTTACTTTGGCTTTTTTTTTTTTTTTTTTTTTCCCATGTGTTTAGCTGTTTCTATGAATATAAGGACCAAAAACACTAACTAAAAGAAAGCAAGCAGATTCTGAAAGTGTTTTTGTGTCAGACAACTTTATTAAGCCAACAAAGTTCAGTTGCCAGGCCACCTGCCCGAACATGGTTACTAGCATCTGGTCTGAGAGCTCTACAGGCTCTGGATCTACATAGCTGCCATTTCTCTATGTGAGAAAAGCTGCACCAGTTTCCCTTGAGAAGTCTGTGCTACATAAAATCCATCTGGCATGCAGAACAACAAGATTTACCAAGGAGACCACAACCAAGAATAGCTACTTGACTCAGGCAGCTGGGACTGACTATCTGAAGTGACCACATGCACCCTGAACACAAGCCCCCACTGGAAGGTGAAGGTCCTCCCCGTAGGACCTAGTGCCAAGAGTGCCCCAGGGTCTTCAAGGGAATGAAAAGGAGGACAAGTGATAACCCGTGTGGTTTTGCACAAAAGCCTAACAGTTGAAGTACACAAAGCCAAGGGGAAGGTGGGTTCAGTTCCCTCCTGAAGGCCAGAGCAGGCATTTCTCTGCAGAGCTCCCTTACCTCTGGCATACCCTACAAAGGACAGAAAAAGCGGTGAAACAGGACACGGTCCCTCCCTCTCTTTATGCTGAGGAAGTGTGCGTTCAGGAATGAGAGTTCTGGGGTCGAAAGGCACATCCTACCACCAGTCTGACAGCTAGATCGTTCAGCAAGAATGACAAACTTGGGTTACAGTCTCCACTGCCATGGCTGCCTGCGTGTCTACGGTGCAGCTACTACATTAAACAAACCATACCAGAAACCGGGACCCAGGCTCCCCTGCCTCACATCAGCACCCTGCATTCTCAGACACAGAGCCAGATCCCTCTTGCTCACTCTCTACCCGCTCCTTGAGTCTTACATCTTTGACTCCACAGTGGCACATCCTCAGAAGATGGTGTAGAGAGCATGATCGTACAATGAATGTTTTTGAAAGCCTGGAAATGCAGGTATTACAAAAATGCAGCAGTCTTGCTGGAATGAACTTCGTAAGCATAGATGTTAAAAACCAGTTGCATCATGTCAGTGATCTGAATGAAAAGGACCAAGACACACACCTAATTACAGGTTTCAAGTGCCCTTTCGGATTTTCCAGGATATGAAACATCTGAACAGAGCTGGCACAGGACCTACAGCAGACTACTCTACTCTGAAGAGGCTGCTGTAAATGACTTGAGCATACCATAGGACAACAGATGGCACTAACCATCCTTGTAAACAGAATTCCAACCAGACTGTTTCCCAAATGCATTTAGGTGCCTCTCTGAATCACCACAGATCTGAAAAAAATGGTGGGGTTTCCAGAGTGGAGCAGTTTGTACATATGCAGATGCCTAAATTTGCACCTAAGCATATAATTAATTTCCGTTGCTTCCACAGAATTAGTATTTTGAATCACTGTTACTGCTTCTACATCCCCAAATGCCACATAAGAGGCACAAGAGAAATAATGTTGATTGCAGGAAGACCACACTGCTCCAGAAGAATGCATTTTATTACAAGAGCTATGATGGCACTACAGGCCCACATAGGACAGCCAGGCAGCTCACAAAGGCAACCTTTCTTCAGTAATGACCAGTGACCAGCCAAAACAGCAGTACTGTATAAAGTATACCAAGTTCTAGTTTTAAAAAAAGCATCTCAGTTACAGGGAGGAACTCACTGCAGACTGGTTGTGGGAATTTTTGATCACTTATCTGCTATAACATGATCAATAACAAAACAAAATGTATGTGGGGCTTACTGCTCACGTTTACTGGCAGCACATAACACTAATGCTCACAGAACGCAGTTTTGGGAAAATCCTGTTTTGCCTCGTTGCTGGCTCACTTTCATAAATGGTTACATTCTACAAGATGGAGTGAGGCAAAAGTTGGTATTACCTGAGTCTTGGATGCCAGGTCATAACACTTGATGTTTTATATCTTGAAGCTTCAAAAGTCTCTAGTGATCTCACACTAACTGCTGAAACAAGTAGGTTTCTCCCCCTGTCCTGACCCCCGAGAGCATTCGTTCCAAGCAGATTCTACTTGTAAAATGCACTGAAGCCATCAGCATGAGTTAATAATTGCTGTCAGCAGTGTTTTACTGCTCACGATTGCCACCTCAAGCACATGCTAGAAATATATAGTAAAAATAATACGAACTGCAAATGTACATTAGATGGAGACTGCTATAAAAATATTATGCAAATAGGACAGATGAATAGCGAAAGATGCTTAATTCCAGAATCTGTATCATGAAGATAGCTATGGGACAGAGCTTTTTGCGTATCACTGAATGTGGCAAGCACATTCAGTTCACACATCAGTTTGTGCAATATAGGAACTAGTACCTAAAAAGCCAGGAAGAGGGTCTCTAGCAGTGAATGGCTAATAACCAACAGTGATATTGGTAGATACAAAAAGAACAAGAGCAAGTGGGAAGGAAAAAAGAAAAGTGCAGGTGAGAGACCTGCTGGCACCAAAGTAAAAAGACAAGTATAATATTTTCAGTTCTATTTGGCATCAAGTAATACTTTCAATTAGTAAAATTGTCCTGCCTGCAAATAGAAAGGATTTTTGAAGATTCATAATATCCAACATGTTTCTTTCAACTTTACATTTGCATACTCTATTATTGTAAAAACGTTTTCATTTAGTAGGTACAGTGGTGGTGTTGGGTTAACAGTTGGACTTGATGATCTTAGACATGTTTTCCAGCCTTAATGATTCTATGATTTTAAGCATGGTCCACACAAGAGGACTCACAGAAAGATTTTACCTAATAGTTAGGACCATATACAGATACTATTACTACCTTGTATGAAGTCTTTGGGTTGGGTTTTGGGGTGGTGTTTGGTTGGTTGGTTTTTGTTTTTAAAAAAATCTCTGCTGTTTTAAGCAGATTCCCACTACCTCCCTAGAATGTGCATTTCCCGTAGCACTAATAAAGTATCCAAGGTATTAAATGAGTTTTCCCCACTACTTAGAAACAAGGCTACAATAATTTTACTATGACAAAGCAGCTTAAGAGAACTTGTATCTTCAGTAAGAAGCACGTTACTTACAACAGTGCATTTATGCTTTTTCTCGAGTGGTGATGGTAGAAAAGAAGGTGGAGCTTTGTCAGTATTATTTAGTAAGCTTCAAGTACCTCAATCTTCTTTGTGAAGTTAAAATAATAGATTACAAGAAACTGGCAACATGCACTTTTTAAAAGCAAAAGATTATTAGTATAGCATAGCCAAACTTACATGCTGCCTATCTTAGAAGGTAAGCCAGATGGTGGGGGATTAAATTCTCTGTCCCTAGCAGAAGTATCATTTGTGTCAGCAGCCATCCCACTTTCTTGGGTTTCTGCAACTGATGCAAGAGGGCCAGCCAAAGTAGAGTCTGCAGCACTAACGTCAGAGACTAAATCGCTGCTGTCTGCATATAGCAATTCCATCTGGGTAGTGGTCCTCCGGCGGGCCTGGAGACAAATAAAAAACAAGTTTTGACACATACCACAAAATGTTTAAGTCCAAGTGCTACATTTAAGCTTACCATAAGCTGGTAATTAGCATCCCCCTCAATTCACTTGGCAACGACCTTTGGAAACTAAATCAAGGAGCTCACCTCTACTCTTTGGCAACGATTTCAGAGGAGGCAAGTCAAATTCAACAGCATGAAACACCGATTTGACAACTGGTTTCCAGGGATATCCTTTCAACCAGCTACAAGTGTCTGTCAATACTACAGGAGAACAATATTGTTCTCCTAAGGTTTATCCAAATGAAATGATACAAAGCAGAGAGGAATAAAGTGTGAATTTAAATAGCTACAATTATATTGGCATGACTTCTTACACCAATACTGTTTCTGATATAAAAACTCTGCTTCTTACTTAGTTTTCGTCACTTCAAAAGTAGTTTAAGCTAACATGAATTAAGATTTGCTCAGCATTTCAACAATTTGAAAACAGCAGAAAACCTCACAAAGAAGCTGAGCTTTGTGCAATACAGTCATTCTTGAAAAACTGATCACAGATGTTAGGTGTGATGATGCTGTGAAATTAAGATCTATTGCTCAGGGAAAGACAGACTACTGTGGAAGATGAAGGTCCAGTCTGAACAGAGCCATTACAAAAGTGACATTTATTTTATGCCAACATTTTCAGACCATACTCATTCAGTTTACCTGCCCATAGAGCTGCACACCAACAAACACTACCAATAATGCAACAGCCAACCTAGATATATTCCTCAAAAGTCAAGTGCAGTTAGAAGAGTGGAGACTAAGCTTCCATTTGCTTTGCAACCTTGGTTTACACTTCTGTGAGCACAGAAGCAAAATCGCAATCAGTGCGCATGTTTCCAGTTCCCACTGCCCGTTAAGCTTTAGCCAGCCTAGATATATTCCTCCAATACCAACCATAATTAAAAGCCTAGAAGTCCAACTTCTATTCATTTTATAAACTTCCTTCATATTTTTATGACCGCAAAAGCAAATCACAAACAATAAGCACGTTCATAATTCCCACCGGCATTAACATTGAACTCCAACCTTACTAATATTAAACTGCAAATGTACTCCAGTTTGGAGTCCTAGTAATTGGAGGACTGTGTCTCTTTCTGAAACTATAAAAAAAAAAAAAAAATCAACCACACTCTATTGAAAAAGTACATATTTACCATTGTTTCACAGAGAGGAGTAACAGACAAAACCATATTACGTACAAATCACATGAACAGTATGTCAGTTAACCTTTTGCATGACTTCATTCATTAATGTCTCTAGAGCAAAGCAAGAGCATCCCCAGAAGGTGCCATTAAAGGATGACTTACTATCATCCTTGTACAGCCTACCTTGCTTTTGGGTTTGACTTCACCACAAAGCTTCAAAAGATCTGAAGGTAATGAACTAAAAGAAAAAAAAAGTATCACAGTTAGAAAGAGAATAGCCATATTTTTTGCAGAATGTTTATTTTTATGATTCTTCTTTGTACTGAAATGGTGGGAAAAGTGGAATGAAACAATGTCAGAGGTATTTTCTAATGGATACATGATGTGTTACAAATAGAGGAAATGACAGTATTTTTTCTAGAACCAGATCCAGTTACCTGTTAACAAAGATTGCTCACCTTCCTTCTGTCCCAGGACTATGCAATGGGGCATCCTCATCAGTACTATCTTCCAAATTTTCTGGAAAATTTCCAAAAGAATAATGTTAGTCTCTCTGTCTACAATAAGACGTGCAGGTTTTACGTGCTATACAAAACAGCTCAGACAATGTTGAATGTAAATGAACAGCATATGAAAAGCAGGTGTTTTCAAAATATCTTAACGATTTGCTAGCCAGTCACTGAATTTTCCTGGTATCTAAACTAAGTTTTTTCATACAATCTAAATAAATCATACACCTAGGCATACTATGCTAAATGTGGTCTACTATTTGTTGTAGCAGAGCAACAGGGATGACAAAAAAATAGAAATAAATTCTAGAAGGAAATCTGAAAAAAGATAAAGCAAAGGAAATCAACTGTAAGATATGGAAGAGACAGGATGTAAATCAATGGACAGCAAGGATGTCTCTTCCTCCATTTTTTGTAATCTTCTTGCTCTAAGACAGAATCAGTCTGGTTATAACAAAAAAATGTATTATTAACTAGCTAGCAAGCTGAGTCTCAGCTTCAGCTTATATAGAATGGCACCATTTGGGCTGACAGGAAGCAAGCACTTTATTAGTGTACAAGCATTTAGGTTTCAAAACAGGAAAATGCCATCATTTAATACTATAGAACTGCTTCCTAAAAAGAGATTAATTGTATTGAAGTTAATTGTAAAATGAAGCTGTTCAGTAGAAATGCTCCTGAAGTAAAATGGGTAAACAATCCTGTCCACAAAAGACAAAACCAGCATGCACGGCACATACTAACACTGTCAAATGTCAGATTAACATGTCTGCATGCAAACGGTGCAAAACATTAAGCTGAGACAAGCAGTTCAGGGCATATGTACAATCAATTCCGAATTGCTGGGAAACCAAATCCCCTAACTTGAGTATTACTCTAATAATAAGTTTTAAGCATATTTAAGGACATAGGTAGTACATTCCTGCAAGCAAAGTCACTTTTTTTTTTAACATACTCATGAAATTTTAAGGGTTAAATAATCTTCTAATGACATTCCATTACATCTTTTTATTATTAGAGGTGCTTTAAGTTTGTTTACTTCATTTCTGCCAGAAAGCATATACCATTTGCAATGCATAGAACAAATATATTGGATACCCATATTAAAATAGGTTTGTCCATGTACATGTTTTAAGTGCAAGATCATGCTTTGGAGAAAGGAAGGAAAGATATATGGTCTCCAGTTGAATTCTGAGAATGAATGAAGAAAAGGAAAACGCTGCCTTCTTGTGCATGCTACATCTAAAAATGTTTCCTGAAAAAGTCAAAATCATACATTAATCTAACACCCACACCAAGAATGCACTTCAGAGGTGCTCAGCTACCCTATTAGTTTTATCAATGTAACCTTAATTATCAGAAATACAACAATATTATACAGAAAGCAGGGCTACAGGAATAGCACTCTGAACTTTATTTTTTTGTTCCACCCTGGATTTGAGCCTACATTTACCCTTTTCTATACACGTGATTATTATATGTGTCCTGCAGAAGAGGGGATCTAGACTACCACTCCTTCTAGCAAAGCACAAAAGCAGCATTGATAAAATAAATTCATTTTTTTTAAATATAAGATTCATATTAGGGTGACATTACATCATCCCCTTCTCAAAGAACTTGAAATAAGCTTTCACAGGCAACAAAGCAGAAAGTGTGGGATAGCCACAGAAGATTTGCAGGTTCACATTTGTGTGACCTGACAGGTATTGATATTTTTCTTCAGTTCGCAGCGCAGGAAGACTGTGCAAAGCCCCCAGGTAGAAACCAGCACACAGAATCAACAAAAATAAATGAAAAGAGACAGAAGATCAAGATTCTGCAAGAAGTCTTGAGCAAGAAGCGATGAGAGGAGCAATAAAGTTAGTAAAGACAGTACTGCTTGTGAGGAGCAGCTGAGATGGCTGCTAATAAACCCGTGACTGAAGAACAGTGGAAAGCTTTCCTGATGACTTGTCTTCATCCTCACACAGAAACAACTGGACAGTACCGGTACAATGCAGTACACCAGCACAGTTCATCCAGAGGAAATGACGTATGACCAGCCCTCTCTCAAGATCTGCACATACATGGCTGTGAGCCACATCCATGAACGTCCAGATGTCACAGGTGGGAAGGAAAAGCAGCTCCTACAATTCTTCAGAAAGCAGTCACTCCAGCAACACTTTAGAACTCAACTTCATGGTCACGTTAACTCTTCACAAGAGCAGATGGGATAGCAAATGGCAGCTGGTTCATTCACACACAAGGCAAGCATGCATTCAAAACCCATTCTGAGGGTCAAAACCCGATCCGAGCCTGTGATGTGCTTTTGCTGCAGACTGAACACTTTTCTTACATCTATGCTTGAATCTGGCTGAACAACTACAAGGGGGAATGCCCAAACTTCTTCAAGCCCAGTGTATTCAAATGGCTAAGAACTTTTGAAGGTATCACGAGAATGGTTCACAAGCACTCTGGAAGCACAGCCCCCCTGCTTGGGATAGGGCTGGCTGGGCACTGCCACCGAGCTGTCAGTCAGCCTGGTGAAATTGGTCTCAGGATCTTGAGGGCAGAAAGGCTCTGCAGAGGGACCTGGACCGGCTGATTCGATGGGCTGAGGCCAATTCTATGAGCCAAGGCCAAGTGCCAGGTCCTGCACTTGGGTCACAACAACCCAAGGCAATGCTACAGGCTTGGGGAGGAGCGGCTGGGAAGCTGCCAGGCTGAAAAGGACCTGGGGGTGTTGGTCAACAGCGCTGAACATGAGCCAGCAGTGTGCCCAGGTGGCCAAGGCAGCCAACAGCATCCTGGCCTGCATCAGGAATAGTATGGCCAGCAGAGTAGGGAAGTGATCATCCCCCTGTATCCAGCACTGGTGAGGCCACAACTCAAGTGTTGTGTCCACTTTTGAGCCCCTCAGTACAACATTGAGGTCCTGGAGCTTGTCCAGATAAGGGCAACAAAGCTCGGGAAGGGTCTGGAGCACAAGTCCTGTAAGGAGAGTCTGAGGAAACTGGGGTTTTTTAGCCTGGAGAAAAGGGGGGGGGGGCAGTGTTTAGACTGCATATTAGGTAAAATTTCTTTTGATAAAGAGTTGTCAGGCACTGGAACAGGCTGTCCAGGGAAGTGGCTGAGTCACCATCCCTGGAGGTATTTAAAAGACAAGCAGATGTGGAGCTTAGGGACATGGTTTAGTGGTGGACTTGGCAGTGATAGGTTAACAGTTGGACCTGATGATCTTAAATGTTCTTTTCTACCCTAAATGATTCCATGATTTTATCTGCTGCCACCCACACTTCCACCTCTGGGAATCATGTCAGGTTACCAGGGAGCCCCTGCACCAAGAGGCCCTGCTGACCAGCTGGCAGTCCCAGCCTCGAAGCCTCACTACAACAGTGTCTGAGCTCCCTGAAGTTCAAAAGGTTTAGCTGCTAGTGATCTACAAAACACAGACTATCAACAGTTTGGATTTCAGTGTGGACTGGGGTTGGTACGGCATATTCAGTTGAGACACATGCACAGTGAAGTTTCCTTTGTATAAGGTGTTAGCATAGTCCTGAGTGGCAGAGGTGTCTTAAGCCTCAGCTGATGCCTGCAAAGTGTGAAAAAGCTTCTTTAGTAAGATATACTCTACAAAAAAAAATTAACACTAGTGCTACTGTTTCAAAGTATTTAACAAGGGTCTTTTCACTGCTCCAGATGCTGTTAGTAAGTAAAAGCCTGTGCAGAACTAAAGAAAATGCAATGCTAACTTCCTGGCTGGAGAAACATTGTTCTCACTCCAACAGGGGTGAACACGCACACACATTAAGGGTCTATTTTAGATACACTATGATATTAATAGCCACTGAGGTTCCTGAATAAATACTGGCCATATGCAGCAAGATGCCCTGACACAGATTTTCAGTTGTCATCTGTCAGAAAGCCAGCAAAGTTCTCACCAGCTTACCAGGCAGTCTCACACTTTAGAAATGTTTCAGATGCCTACAAAAACTGGCACAGAAGAGCATAATGGGCTTAGAAATAACACAAGGCAAAAGGAACTGTTACAATATTTTTTCCAAGTTTCAAACATAGCTCATTTTGTGCATAGGAGCAAGGGATAGAGGAAAATAAGCATAACGTATTTGGGAACCATTTAAAAGTAACAACAAAAGACTCATCTCCTCAAAATCAGTGAAGTCAGTAACTAAACCCAATTGAAAAAGTGAGATACAGTCTGCATTCTGTACATTATTTACATCACAAAATGAGCTATCTGCAAAAGGTTAAGAATGACCTGCATGTTAAGAACTACTTTTTTTCAGGCCTAAGAAGATGAGCAGAATTTGTCACAACTACAGCAGTAGTACATGACAAGATAGCTTTGTCTGAACATACCATAGGTTCATAAGCAGCAAATCATAAACTTGAAATACAGCTCTCCTTACTGTGTTCACTTATTTGACAAATATAACTAACATGAGTGCTCTGGGTGGTTTCAGAAAGGAAGAAATGCTCTGTAAGCTCATGATAATGAGAACATTTACAGAATAGTTCATGCAAACTTCACACACTTACAACTTCTAAGATGCACCAGTTAGTGAACATGAATGAATTAGTAACTCATGCAGCTGTACAGTACACAGAAAGCTAAACATACTTACCCAGTGGTATGCTATCTAGGTCTGTGTAAATAACAGCAACAAGGAAACAAAAGCAACATTCCAATCAAAACATATCCATTTATAAAAAGAAATAAAACAAAAGTATCCAAATGTATTCTAATTTTTCCTTAATATCATCTCATGAGAAGTAGAATAGATGCCGTAACAGACATACGATGCCACTTTCAAAATCACTAACATATGATGATTGAACAGGATTGCATGTTTAGAATTTCACATTCAGAAGTTAAAATCACACCAAATTGTAAATGTGTGGGTCTTTTGTAAAAATAACAAGCAGATCATATGAAGTTTAAAAGTCTCAATAATAAAAAACCAAACTTCTTTATTTCTTACATTTGACTGCCAAGGGGATATACTTAAAAATGACATACATGCACATCAATTGTGAAATAGAGTTTAAAATGTTAAAATACAGCATCTATTCAGAAAAGAAATAGCCTAGAATGCCCAGTACAGCATGCATGAAAGGCGAAATGACATGCAGCTGACTATTCAGAATACAATGTGACAGAATTACCTTGCAAAGCATGACCCAGCAAAGCATCAAGTTCAGGATTTAACTCAGCTTTTTCTTTGAGCATGTGAAACAGCAGTTGGTTTTGAGTAGCACTAGTAATTTCTGTCTGCTTAAGGCGTCCCTCAAGAACTTTGATCTGAGCTTCTTTCTGAGCTGCTTGGAGACCCTAGGAGAGAGAGAGGAAGAAAAAGACAACAAATGCTTTATCACAACCCTTTTGTTACAAAATGAGAATTGCCAAAACTTTTTAAAAATAATAAACACAAACAATGTGTATGTTGTAACCTTTCTCTCACATCCTAGAGATCATATGTCAACTAAAGGTGGAGTTTTGGGGGTTTTTTTTGAGACACCCATTAAGCATTCATTTAACTTGTGTTCCTCAGGCTCCACCTTGCAAATATGCATCTAGTAGCTAAGTTGGACCTGACTCCCAAGTACAACTTAGAGATTCTTTGTGTTTATTTAGGAGTAGCAAGTATGTGAAAAATCAACACCTCTAATTTTCATACATACATACAATCATACAATAGTTTGGGTTGGAAGGGACCTTTAAAGGTTGTCTAGTCCAACCCCCTGCAATGAGCAGGGCCATCCACGGTTATACACGGTTGTGAAAAGGAGGGATTTTTGATTCACATATGCCAGGTTGTGTGCTTCTACTACTGAGTTTTCCTGGGAATGTCCTCGCCATTGTCTTAGAAATCTTTGTAGTTACACCACTTTAAATCCGGATTGATTCAAATGACTTCACTGGTGTTGCTCTGGTGAATGAAGACAGGTTTTTGATTCTCTGAGTCAAATTCTGCAGTCTTTACTCAGGCAAAATTCCCATTAATCCTGAGGAGTTACAGACTGTGTAAAGATACAAAAATGCTCCAAGGAGGAAGAAAAGGGAAAGAACCCTTTAACTAGCTCTTAATTGTTATTTGAAACAGCTTGTCACATTTCTGAACCATCATCATCAGGAAGATGGCACTTGTAAACAGAGAGGCAGGGGCTGACCTCAGTGTTTTGTTTTATTTGCAAAAGGAGGCTTGTTTAGGGTTATCTCAGTTGCAGAGCATCTCTCCATTAGTAAACACTCATTACTTTTAATGTAGGTCTTTGTCTAGAAGGTATTTATTGCAGAGAGAGCATTTTTGCCGTAGCTTCCCTCTCTCCCGCGCCTCTTTCTCCAGCACACACAAGTAAGCTTGCTCACCAGGCAAAGTCTCTCTGCCTGTCCGGGCCTACCCTTGACGTTGCACTCTCCTGGGAAGAGTTACAGGTACATATTGCTGATTGCAGTATCCATTTGCATTTAGTTGGTTATTGTTTTGAAGAGTGGCACCAGGACCTTCGCCTATGACATTAAGCATGGATGTGAAAGCCTCATGTGTCTTGAATACTCAGTGGATCTAATTAACAGGTAGAATCTTACCCTGGGTGCTTGAAAAAAATGCCAGACACCATAGAAATGAGTCCTTAAGTCCCTGCACCATCTGCACTTTCTTTTCATTGTGGAAGTCTCATTGAAACATGTTTTTCGACCATTCTAAATTCATTTGAGCATTTTCACAAAAAAGTACTTTTTAAATTATTACCAACTATACTCTAGAACAAACAACAGGGAAAAAAAAAAAAAATCTTTCCCATGGAATCACTCGGTGAACTTTCAGCTTCTGCTGAAAGATCTCATGGCCTAACTTGAGAGAGTCCATTCCAAGGGAACTTTCCTAGACCCATGGAGTAGTGGGAATTTTTTAGTTCTAGAAAATGTAGCCCAGGAAATTTACAGAGAATGGTTTCCAAATAGAAGAAACAGTAAAGAAAAATGAAGGTACAACGCATCTTCTCAAAGACTTGTAGGATAACAGATGACTGAGCGCTAGCACTTGAGAAAAGTGTAGTACTATGGATTGACACATTATATTCTGATTTTATTGTGAACTAAATATATCAATAGACACATTTCGCATGTGGAAACAATAGAATAGACAGCTTGCACAACCAATTTTGCAAAAAACCATACCTTTAGTTTTTCTACACAATTACTTATCAGAAAGAGGATAACAGAGCTTTTTACCATGATAAGGATCATTAACAGATTAAGTCAGGGGCACTTTTCTTATATTAACTCTGCTGAAAGGTATCAGGTATGCATTCAACCTACTTGAGGGCTGGAAAAAAAAAAAATCAAAAGTTTGAAATTGCAGAAGCCAATGTCATTGTGTTTTTTTTTTTTAATATTTAAAAAACACAAACTTTTTTTATTACCTGAATCAAGAAGGCAAAAAATAAAATAAAATAAAAAAACAAAAACAAAAGAAACAAAAAAACCCCACCCAAACAAACAAAAAAACCCCAGAGAATTGGTCAGTGGGACTGCCCCAAAGCCCATCTCAATATCCTTGAAAGCTTTCATTTGATTCAGTGACACTGAATATGGCCTCCAAACAGAAAGAAAAGCAGCAGCAAGACCATGTCATATGTGTGAACAGGGTTATAAACTGCCAAATATTCATTTTGAAAATATTACTTCCCAGAAGCTTTCAGAAAAAGTCCCTATTTTTGTACTCAAAAGCGGAAGTCTGACTAAAGTATGCCACACATCAATACATAGCTTAAAATAAATTTTTAAAGGCTCACATTTTTAAGGAAGTGGCTGAGCCAGTCTTTAAAAAACAGATGCTGACCATTCTTTAGGAGCTTGTTGAAAAACATAGAAAGAGATTTATTCAATTACAAAAAGCTAGTGCTCCTACAGAATAACATGAGGTAATTAGTAGAGTGAAGTAAGCTCTACTGGGGGTTGAAAAGCAGGCAACAGGTTGAAGGGGACAATGGATCTCAAGGGCCTTCACACTGAGAACCAGCATGACTCAGGAGTGTTGACCAGCTTTTCTTTGTCTAATGCACATTAGCCAGTATTTATGTCAGCACAGCAGTGCTCCCGGTACATGGCGTAGTCCTGACACACACATATTTCATTGCATGCATTACCTTATTGATACCCATTGTGAGGAAGTGATCAAGCAAATACCGAGCTTCTGTCAAAGTGCAAGCATTAATGACTGCTGTTACGTCCAAGGTCTCTCCTTCTTCCTAGGTGTGCAACAATAAAAACAGTCAGATTGTGATTTTTTTTTTCATTACAGTAATCACAGAAAACAGAAACAGTGAAGATGCTGCCATATTACCCAGTTCATCCCCTCGATACCTCTAAACCATGCCTGACAGATTTCTTGTCCAAACTATCCTCAGAACACCCCACAGTGCAGACTCTGCAGCCTTCCCCCTCTCTTCCAGTGCTTCAGTTTCTTTCCTATTAGAAAGCTCTTATCAAACTTCAACTCAGACCCCTTTCTACAAGCTAAGCTATTCACGGTGGATGCAGAAATGAGTACATTTCTTCAATCTCTGCAGCCTTCATGCATTTGAAGACTTCTCCCCCTAATTTTTCCCTCATTTTTCTTCTGATTATTCCCAGTCAGTATTAAGCACTCTGGTACCTTAAGAACTATTAAGCCTTTTGTGTTCACTACTTCTTTACTGGTAAAGTCCTGTAACCTTGCATCATACTGCCCAAAGTTCAAGAAACCCTCATGTGAGTAAAATAGTAGAGCTGATAGCGATGTAACATGCATTAAAGCACAAATTAGTCCAAGGTAGGAGAGGGAGAGCTCAAGCACTGCCATATAAAAACATCGATAAGTATTACAGTTCAGACTTCATGCTGCCATGTGCCAAGAGACCTAGGAGATTGTATGTTATGGATTATTCCTGATAGATCATGTAAGGCATGATCTGCATTATTATGAGTTTTCACATTTGGATTTCACTGCTTTTGGTAATATTCAAATTTCTACATCAATTGTAATAGACAATTTCCTTTTACAAAATTACTATTTGAAAAGTCAACCCTAAACAAACAACTTGGCCTGAAAAGGCTCTTTAGTTATAGAAAGCCACTGTTCTGTAATTGAAAATACACTAAAACTTATATAAATTCTCACACATAGAAAAATATTTGAGTATATTTAAAGTACACAAAAACAATACAAGGGAGTGGAAACATATCAGTGGATGAAGGAAGAGGATACAAGCTGTTAGCCTTCAATCCCAAGAGTTATACTGATTTAATGCCAGCAGAATAGAAAGCATCAGAGCTTTGACATTTAAATGCTTTGCAATCTTAACTTGCATTACACTATTGACACTAAAACTCAGATCTGGAAATGCAGTTGTATAAACACTCTTCATTTCAGACTTCACTCTAGCTTTTACCAATTTTCATTTCCTGGTTCAATAATTATAGAGCTAAGACAAAATTCATTCCTAAATAAGAACATTTTCAAGGCTAACACAGTTGAGTTTTGTTTTCTCCATTTTTGCATTAATATTTGACCTACCTTTGCTTCTTCCATTTGCATAATGTTTGCTTGGCAGTCAGAAATGCTGTCATTAATGTAGTCTATGTTCGCAGTTAGTGATTCCATCTCTTCATTTATATTTTGGACATTTCTATCTGCTTCACTGCCACCGCCATCCTTGATGAGCTTCTCCCTTTTCTTTGAAAGCTTTTCTCTTCTTTTTGTAAGATCTTCACGTTGCTATTTTCCCCAAAGACATAATATTACATAAAAAGGAATTAGTAAACACTTAGGGTATTTAAACACTCTTTTATTTTCATTTCCTTGTTATACTTTAACTAATATATCATGATTTCTACAGGGAGAAGATTCCTACAGGTGAATACATTAATATATTTGCACATGATTCCATTAATGTACTTTTATTTCTTACTAAGCCCAGCAATCCCATGGTCCAAATGCTTAGTGGAGTTTAGAGCTTCTTCACTGACTGCAGTGGATTCAAATCACTTTGCCTATGCCACCATCACAGCAATTCACTTACAGCAAGTGCAATTACACTGCTCTCTCTTTATTTAATATTATGATACAGCCAACAGTGTGTAGTAGAACACCCACCGTAAGTAACCTGTTCATATCCGCCTCCATATTGGAAATGGTCATTTTCTGCATAATGATATCAGTCACTCTGCGTTCAAGTAACTGCCACTTCATTCTGGCTGCCTTTGAGGAGTAAACTCTGCTTGTCACTGCTTTCCGCTGATACTTCTTTCTGTGATGAATTCAGGAGAAACATACAGCTAAGTTTAAAGTAGTCCAATTACTCATTGAATGTGGAAACTATCAGGCCAGAATACTTTTCATGGACACCTTAAAAGTTTATCGCAGAATTTCTCGCAGTTTTTCACGGCACGAGACAGCTGCCTGCACCCACCCCCAAACTCTACTGCACTCTAATATATTGATTTGAAAAACAGGTATCAAATACTGTGGCATTTTGTATGATGCACCATTGAAATCAAATGCCACTAAGTTTTTCCCTATTTAACAAGGAGGATCTGCTTCAAACCACAGTGGAAGATCACCAATAAACCTAATACATTACACTGTGTTTTCCAACAAGTTTTTCTTTGTACTTAAGAACACTGCAGGCATTGGGCCACCAAGGGCATTTCTCTTTAAGAACATATTAACTAGATTTTGAAATGTTGGGGTTTCTTAATGTGACTTGTTCTTTAATGCCATTTTATATTATTCCACACCGTCTTAAACCCACAAAATTCAAATTGCATTTGATAATGGTAAAATGCCCATTTTATAAGCGTTACATGACAGCAGTTTGAAAAATAACAACTACTGCGGTATGTATCACCACAAGATTATCTGCTAGGAAGTCCATGCAATTTTCAGTTCTCTTCAGAGTGTACTAAACAGTTCTAATCCTTACGCTGTTCCATTTGTTGCAGTTACAGATAATGCTTGAACCCTTGCCACAGGAATTCTCATCTTCTGCTGTGCTGCTGGTCTTGAACCATTGTGCTCGACTGATGAGCTAGAACTTGCTTCCTGTATAGGATGCTCAGGTAGACTCAGCTTTCGACTTACTTTTCCTGCCACTTTATCAGACAGAGGCCTTACTTGCCGACGAAGGGCTGTAACCTGAAACAGAGTGCAAAGACAATCACCTCTCCCCAAAACTGTGTTCGAAGTTACAGCAATACAGTATGATACTGTTTTCGAAGATGCATTACTGTTTTACCACAATACCTCTTCAGTTTTGCGGCGTAAGATAACTTCTTGGTTTCTTTTCTGAGCTTCCAGAAGCTTGAGTTGATGCTGTGAAAAAATACAAGCAGCACATGGTATTTTCTCCATTAACCACAAGGTTAATCTCCACAAGGACTGCATTGTATAGTATCCTGAGTTTACACACTAATCCAAATTTGCAAGACTGTTACTTTAATTCTGCACTAGAAAGAGCAAGAAAGTGTTTCACTATACCAACTCTCTATCAAAAAGAATACTTGCATGCAAGCAGGGTGGTAGCAACAGTTTTGTGAAGATTCACTAATAAATGAATACTGATATAAATATTCAATAAGCCTTCTATTTTCTGTAGCTCTTATCATCTGAAGCTAGGAACTAAGTTATCATAAAAGTCAAACCAAATTATGCTCATTTTGACTGGTGAAAATGTACAGGTACATGCCTGCCTCAGTGAATGCATGTATACATAGTGTGTGCCTGCAAGTGGATGCACATTATCATGACAGATACTTATGCCAAACGAAAGTTCTTCATTTGTCAAATCACCTCTCGTTTGCGTTGCTCCTTTTTAAGCTGTGCAATCTCTCTATTTCTTCTAGATTCAGTCATTCTAGCTTTCTCCTGCTCTTCTTTCATTTGTTTCATCAAGCGAACCTGAAAAAAGGACATCACTTAGAAAAGCTGTTTACACTGAAGTGGTGCTCCCTGCCCCCACTCATATGGAGTTTCTTCTTCCATTTGCCATCTTCCAGTATATTGTGTGCTTTTAGCAATTTAGCAACATCTAATATATCTTCTTCACTCGGTACTGAATAATAGCTAATAAGCAGTGTGAGCTTCTCCATGTATGATACAATAATTTCTGCTCATTAAAAAGCCTAAAAGCTACTCCCTCCTTCCCCCCTAGGAACAGCCTAGTCCTCATACCTTTTCTGTTTTCAGACTGACAGCAAGACCAGTTACCTGGTAGATAAACGCACAGGAGACTTCAACCCATTTTTTAGTAAACATGCTTTGTACAACAATTCAATATACTGAAATATACCTTGGTTTTCTTCATCTCTGTCACCTCCTGCTGTAATTTCTTCAGTTGTTTTTCATATTGAGACTGATTTTTAAGCAATCGTGCATGTTCCTTTTGTGCTGTTTGAAGTCTCTGCAGTTCTTTATTCATGGCTTGGAGTTTCTTTTCATATTCTGACTTGATCTTTTTTGCCTTTTCTTCTGAATAGGTCTCTACAGAACCTAGAGCAAAATGGAATTCTTAATCTGCTTTTGTTCAGGATATTTTCACTTTGCCAGCCACAGCAGATGACTGCTTCCTCTGCTTTTAGCATTATCTACAATGTTTTCAAAAAATGTAATTTGTCTCTAGCTCCTGTCTCACCTGTACCGCTTCAAACTTTCCACCCTGTATGTCTTCCCAGATAACAGATCAAGTACTAACACCTTCCTTCCAATTTCTTCACACTATACAACAAATATCTGAGTACCTGAAGACACAGATATGCACATGCTTATTCACACGTATGTGCACAAGATCATAACAACAATCCCAAGAGTCATCAAGCCTAGTATCCCTTTTCCAGCACTAATCAATAGCAAAGGTCTAAAGAAGAATAAGGGAACTGCAACAGCATATAAAACACATAACTATAAAGCATATATAGTATATTTTTAAAAAGGAACAAACAAAACACTTCCTCTGGTAGTTCCCCAAAGTTCAACTATTTGCGGTTTAGGATATCCTGAGACAGAGTAAGTTTTTCATCTCAATACTATCACATATCCAAACAAAGTTTGGTCAGTAAATCATCTCTGAAAGGCCACTGATTCTAGTTCTCACTTGTATGCAAATCAAAAGAAAGGGAGGGGGGAGAAGTGGGAGAGAACTTTTCATTCAGGAGCTATCTCAGGGACTATGTTATAATGAGAGTTCCTAGAAAACTGAAAATGCTTATTCAACCAAATCAAAAACCTGTCAGTAGCAGTATCTTTTTTTAAAAAAAGATATCTCAATTCTGGTAGAAACTAGAATAACTAAAGTATGATTCACTGGCAGTATAGGTACAAACCTATTTCTGTTTTCTGCAATTTCTTACCACATTTGAAAAAGGAAGTGAGGGAAGTAGCAAACCATTCAGCTTGAATATCTGACATGGCATCTAGATTTAAATGATTTTGTTTTTCTTACCCAAGTTTTGAAGAACCTGATCTCTTTCAAGCTGAGTGTCTCGAATCTTATGTTGTAGCATCATTAGTTTCTCTTCATATTGTTTTTTCAGTGTTTGCAACCTTCGCTGGCTGTTCTCTAGCTCATCTATCAGTTTCTGCTTAATGGCTATTTCGCAGGTTATGTTTGCCAAGTCAGCTTGATAATTTTCTAAAATAAAAAAGTTTTGAGTAATTAAAATTTAAGACCTCTGTTAAAGTGTCAGTGAGGATCACATAAATATAGACACCCCCCTGCAATGTTAGGGTCATTTCCTGACATGTAAATTGTGCATAGGAGAATTCTGTAGAAAGCACAATGCAGCAAGCAACACTATTATCTGCAATTCATTATAAAGTCTGCTCCTTAAACATTCTTGATACTAGAACTGGGAAGGAAGTAGG
>JMFS01107903.1:0-47091 GCA_000699545.1 Podiceps cristatus
GGGTGGGGGGGGATAGGAGGAGAAGAAGAAATTGGTTTTGCCGAGCTGCAGCCTGTCCCAGCTGCTCAGCAGTACCTGTGTGCTCGGTGTGCTCCCTGCCACCCGACCCTGGCAGGCACGGGTGGGGGAAGAGTGTCCATAAAGGCAGATGGTGGCACTCCTGCCCCCCTGGTTTCATGGAGCAACCTGTCTGTGGCAAAGCGTTAGGTGCAGTTGTATGTTGCTCTAGATCGGATGCTTTTGCTCCGTGTCTTTTGGGGTGGGTTTAAAGGCCAGTACTACACTTGTTAGCAGTCATGAGCAGCCAACTTCTAGGTATGCTGTATGTACTCAGGGTTTGGGGGCAGTGGGGAGAAGAGACTTTCAGGCCTTCTGATATCCCTTTTTAGATTAACATAAGCTCTGCTGAAGAAAAATGTTTTAGGTCCTGCCTGCTGCCTTCAGCTTTATAAACTGTTTTGCAGGTCTTGTGGAATGAGATGGATTTCCAGTTGAGGTAGTGTTATGGGAATGATTCCCCAATGTAACAAACTAGAGTGTAAAATGTGTTTGGGTATGCAAGTGGCTCGTCCTTTCCCCTCCATAGTGGGAGGTGAGACCTGACGGGGTAAATGCTTGCACCTGGGATGCTGCTGACCACAGCCAGGTGTGGGCTCAGCCTCCTTAACCTCAGTGCTTTTTATCACCTTCCATTTTATTTCCAAAGACCCAAACCATTTGGTCTGAATTAATGTTCTTGAATTACCCTTTTGCCTGTGCTTTGGTTGTATATGGGCTAGCTTTAGCGTGTGTTGCACTTTGAAAAGCATGATGCTTTACTTCTGTGCGGAGATGCACTGTGTCTGCATAAGCAGTTGCATTCTAGGCTTTTTTAAAAAGTAATGTATCTGCAGTGCTGAGGTTATGTTAATTAACTGTGCTTTTGGGATTCTTTTCATCTTGTTTGGAGCTTTGGAACTGTAGTTTCTTAGCTCTTCAGACTCAGCTCCTTTCAGACTACTTGAAATACCCAGCCTTGGATGGGTGTTACTGAAATAGTCATCTGGCTTTTTAAAAGGCACAGTCTCTTGAGATTTATTGTTGCTTTATTGTTGTGAAGAGAAATTTAAAAGCCTGACTTGGTGCTTTCTTCCAAGGACCTTACCGTGTAGATAGCCTGTCTGCTACAGCCTGGCCCAACTTTCACTGAAACCAGTGAAAATCGTTCTGTTAACCTCAGTGGTATCTGGGTTAGCTGTTCTGGCTTGCAAGGGTAATACCACTATAGAGGCCAACGGGATGGTATAGCTGTAAAAGTTTCATTACAGACACAGAACTTTCCAGGTATGCACACTGGGCCGCAACTTTGATCTGAGTTTTTTGGTGTTTCCCATGGTGGTGTTCTGTTGGCAGAAGCTGGTGGAGTGTCTGTTTGAGAGTCTTTTGAGTACTTCAGTGAGTGAAGCAAGGAAATAGGTCCTTGTTTGCCTTCTTCTGCAGCCTTAAAATCACAGTAAAGAACTCTAATATCTATTAAGAAATCTCTCACCCTGTGGGTGAGTGGGTGGTTTCTTTGCCTTTTTTTTGTGTGTGTGTGTGTGTGTGTGTTCTGCCCCCCAAAGTCTAGTTGCTGTTGTGAAACTCCTGATATCTATATGTGTTAACCTTACTGAAGAAAAAAATTGTGTGACATCTTTCACCAGCTTAATGAAATTGGACTTCAATGAAATGGGTCACCAGCATGAACAAAGATGGCTTCATGTGAATGCTTGGGAGATGGAAAAAAAGATGAGGTGCATCTTTAAGATGCTGAGGGTGATTCTGGTTGAAGGAATGGAATTCCCTGGACTCCAGTTCCTCTGACTGGGGCAAACATGTCTGCAGGCTTTGCTAAATATAAGGCAAGAGCAGATGAATCTCAAAGGTCCTGAGTGTGATGGTGTTCAGCTGGACTTAAGGGCCTTAGCAGGACATTCATGTATATGAATCAGGATCTTGGTACTACTTCAAATCATTTAAGTAACATGCTCACAGCCATTCCTCCATCCCCAGCTCAGTGTTTCTCCAGTGCGGCTGAGGGACAGCCTGTGTCTGTCCCCAGTGCATTGCTGCTTCATCTGAGACTGATACACGCACTGCTGCACCTGCTCCCCAGAACTCTGGATACTGCCTCTTGCAAGTCAGCTGGTGTCTGCCTTCAGCATGGGTGGAAGTAGAGATAAATGGCTGCTGATAGGACTTGGGTTATTTCCAGCCAGGTTGCCTTTGAGTGCTGAGGGTAACTCCCCACAATGTGTCTCCCCGGGGCATGGGAACCACCCTCAATCAGATGTTGCTTAGATTATCAGTATCAAAATGATGGGTCTAAAGCATGGAGGCGTTGGAAGCAGCGGGAATTAGTGGAAAGCTTTGCATCTTCCTAGGAGTTAGTCCCCTCACTGGCAAGAAAGAAGGTACTGGACTGTATTTTGAGGCTGACTTTTCAAAATGGACTTCATTAAGGATTTGAAGAAAGGTGGAGAAGACTCTGGTCTGGTATAGTTTTCTAACCTTAATTGCTTAAGTAGTAAAGCCTCTGCTCAGAAGGAAAAGCAGACAGCTGGCATGGTCTAGCTGGCCAACAGTTCTTTTTTAAAAAACAAAGTCCCAAACCTTTGTCTTTGAGGGAAAATGCTATATAAATTGCATTTTTAAAAAATTATTATTTTTGCTGTGCTGGTGCAGAAGCTGGCCTTGCGGAAGCTGTATGATTGTCTCTTACCTTGATCTTGGCGCCGGTGAACTCAGAAGCAAGGAGAAGAGGTGTTGACTGCTGTAGAATTGATGGTGTGTTCAAAGATGAGCATGTACTTAACTGTATACTTTTTTGTTGGAGTAGATACACGTGCAGACTGCTGTCCCTTATGGTATATCAGTTGTAAAAGGGAAATAATATTTCCCTCCCCTTTGAAGCTTGCAGGAGGCTAACTTGTAAGTTTTGACATGTACCCAGGGTGTTGGGGTTTTTTGATGGATGATGCTATTTAACCACCAAGCTGCTGAGATACAGCTTGGTCAAAGCGGGCAGAGGCCAAGTGTAACAATAAAGCCCTCCGGGAGTCATCCCTAGTCCAAGGCTGCCCCCTCTTGGAGGTTATCCATCGCTGCGCTGGCGCGAAGGGTCTTCCAGATATCCTCGCAGCTTTGCTGTGTGACTGACCCTTGCTTTTACACCTCGTTAAAAAGTGTTGTCTTGCTTTTGGAGGAAAGGCTAAAAAGTTTCAAAATAATTCAATACACTTGCTGCTATGTTCACCCCAGGGCAGACAACTGTTGTTTTCTGTTTGTTTGCTTTTTTGTGTGGTGGTGTGTTTTTTCTTTATTTTTATCCCCCCCCCCCTTTGTTTAGAAACAAGGGAGGTTGATGGAAGACTAGGGATAAAATAACCTTTCAAAATATTTGCTTTAATAGCAAGGGTAGAAGAGTTCCAAGGCACCAAAGGGATGTAGATGCCAAAACCTCACTGGATTTTTGGAGGGATTTCAACATCTAAATACCTCAACACCATAAGAAATCTTGCCCTGTGCTAGTATGCAGTATCCTAAATCTCCTAGCTGATAATATATGGTTTTGACTTCTATTCTACTCAAATGTTTCAAGTACCATCTCTTAAGTAATCTGTCCAAGGCAACAAGAAGGCATATGGACTAAAAGTTGTCTTTGGTTAAAATAACACTGAAATGTTTGTTTAGATTTAGGTAGACTGGCAAGTTAGGCTGGTAGACCTGTTTATCCGGATCATTCTGGTGCCTAGAACAGAAGATACTTATTTTATTCATCTATCAAGGTTAAAAAGAAAAACAAAACCCCCAAAACTTCACAGGTGATTTAAGGTGACATAAACTTGGTGTGGTTGGTTCACAGAAAACTCTCATATCTTGCTGTTAAAGCCTGTCTTGACAGATTTTGGTGAGTAGCTTATCTGTTTTAAGGAAAAAACATATTTGAATATTTCTGCTGGCCTAGGAGCTTATCCATTTTATTTTACTGGAATGCTCCCCTGGAGCCTGACTTCCTACCCCTCCGCCCTATACCATGGGATATCTTGAGGCCAGAGGAGAGATTCTTGCCTTGATCCATGTTTCTGGCCAAGCCAAATATGCCTCTGACGTTGAGGATAAAACAACAGCGGGAAGACAGCAAGGATTGCAGAAGGGAGGCAATCCAGAGAAATGCTGTAGGCAGCTCTGTAAGACCATGACAGCTTGAACTGTTTTCACTTAACTTGTTCTCGGGTATATCTTCTCAGAGTTAGCCTACCTACCTGTGCATTGAGAACTGCAAAGGGCTAAATTACTTTTTGGCTTGTTTAGGGTCATGTTATTTGCCACTTGCGAACGGAATACTGGAAACTTGGGATCACCCCAGCACAATCTTGTGTCAGTGTCTGGGCTGGACAAGGATTCAGACAAGCTTCTGACTGCCACGTATTCTCAACAGCATTCTTCAGCTCATTGAATTGGTATCTGTTGTCAGCTCTGCCACAGCAATTCTAATGGAGAAAATGCTTTTTCTTTTCCCAGGAGAACAAGGAAATTAATTGATTAACTCTTGTTGGCTCACCAAAGCTGTAGCATTCTTCAAAGATGCCCAATTAAAAAGGGGGTATTCTGAATTTCTGTCTCGGACAAGACTATCTTTTCAGGGGTGAGTAAGTTATCTTCTGTGTTCTTCCTGTGCAGTGAACAATCTTTCTGTCTAGCAAGACTAGCAAATGCCTATCTTTTCTCTGTTCTCAAACATCAGCTTGTGCAAATACTCCTGTGATGGTGGGTGAGTGTTCTTTCTGGAGCCTGTAGGGGGTGGAAAATTATTATGGCCTCAATCCTTAATTCGGAGCTGCTGAACTTTTGCCATTCTAATAGCAGGAGCATAGCATCCTTTTAAGAACAGTTGTTCTAACACCTGGCTGCCATCAGAATTGTAACAAGTGCTGTTCTGATTTGATCCAGTCTAGAATTGATGCTACAAGATTTGGCTTGGGTTTTGATTTTATATGTGGGCTTCAGTTGCTTGTAGCTACCATGGTATTTCAGCATAGAAAATGGAAATAACTAGTTAGTTATCTGTAGTGTTTAACACATTTCATTACATTTTAAAGACTAGGACAGCCTGTGGTGATTTATATAGAGATACCTGGTGTTCTGATGTTTTCAGAACCTAGCATAGTGGCTCCTAACCAGTGAGGTCTCAGTATGTTTCTGGTGAGGCACAAGGCTAAATGTATTCACTTGTCTCCTGTTTCTTGCTGGAGAGGAAAATGAACAGCACAGGAAGACCAGGGTGTCTTATCATCTGCCCTACTGAGGTGCAGATAGGTCTTACATGGCTGTGTCAAAGTCCTTTCTCTGCAGCTTGACATGCTGCTGCTCCTGCTTTTCAAATAAGCTGAGAAGGACAGAAGGAGGAGGCATGGCCCCTGCAAACAAAACTTCTCACACTGTCCAAATAGCTTCTTTACTCTCCCCCTTCCAGCATTGAACCTCTTATGTCACATTCAAGAGCTCTTGACCTTCTGAAGGGCAGTGTCCTTGCAGACACCTTTCTGATGACAGAAGAGAGCATCTTATGGGGTGGAAGGTAGTTTACTTGGCTGGTGGCGGGCAGGCTCCTGTGAAACATACCCCTTGGCATCACTGCCCTCAGGGGCTGTACGGCAGCTTTCTGCTGTGGTTTAAAACTGCGGGGTTCTTTGTCTGAGAGAACAGCAAGGGAGATGCAGTGTCAGTGCAAAGATGGGTTTTGTAAACCAGAAAAAGGCAGGTCAGGAGAGGGGTTTCACAGTGGGGTGCACTACAGGTAATGCTGTGAGACAAAATGCACACCAGCCAGAGCAGGCAGCAGTGTGCAGCTGCAGGTTCTTGTAGCTACTGACTGACGTCTGGCTTCCTGCACAGCCCCTCCTGTCTCATGGCGTGGCTGAGCTCTGGCTGCAGCCTGTCCCGCTGAGGGATTGAGGCTGTCTTTTCCTACCTCTTCTCAGGAATCTTACAAGAACCTAATATCCCTGTCTCTCTCAAAATGGGGTTGAAATTGGGCAGCAAGGTTTAAAAAGAGAATAAAAGCAAAAATCTGGTAAGAGGGGCAAGGTGACAGCAGAAATGACTGAATCTGTCGCTTCTACCTCAACAGATGTGGTAAGATTTTTTTTTTTCTTTTTATGACAGTTTGTCTTTTTGCATTATGCAGCTTGTTTTGAAATCTGATGGCCTATTTTGATGCCAGACTTCCGGTAAACACAATGAAAAATCCTAAGCCAGTATCTTTTACAATTATGTTCCACAGATGATATAAGCAAAACACTTCCAAAGAATGGAAAGTATTTCGTTTGCTCCCTCACTGTAGGCTCTTTCCCGGTGTATTGGCAAGACAAACCAGCAGAAGATGAGCAGAGCCAATGATGTTTGAATCCAGTTGACTTGTGATCCATTTCCCTCTTGGCTTACCCACCACAATGAGCCTTCTTTGGCCTGTCCCCATGTGGCTGGGGTCTGGGGTGGGGCAGACTATTTGCAGTGATTAGTGGAGAGCCATATTCAGGCTGGTTGACTGGCCACTACCAGCCAAGAAGTGTCATAGCTAAGTTCCTCCTTTGCTCTCCCCAAATGAGGTGTGAATCTGAACATAGCTCATCTTCTCAGCTGCTAATTCTCAGGAATTGAGTTGGGATGTTGTCAGAGGGATTTCCCCCGTGTAAAAGTTGATTGAAATTGGCTAATACATTCAAAAGTAGTAGCAGCAGACAAGATGAAGAGACTGTAAAAATATACCTTGGTTTTTAAGAAACAGGAGGAAAAAAAAAAAAAAAAGCAGTGTTCAGGGATCCTATTGTAAATATTCTTTTCCTATACTGGAAGCTAGCTGAGAAATTAAACCCGTTCGACTCTCTTGACGTCCAAGCAAATACAGAACCTAGACTGGAACTATATGGGAAAGGTGGAGCATCCTCTTTCCAGCTCGGCCTCAAAGCCGTTCCCCAAAAGGTGGCAGTCTCTGCTAGCAGGAGCGTGTCGCGCTCTGGCAGACGGATGTTTTTCCTGAAGGTTCATTCAGTTTTGTGTTCTGCGTTGCTTGGGGTGTTTTTCCCTCCCCTCCTCCCCCATAACCATCATCTTTCAAACGAGACCAGCAGCCTGTATATTTGACAAATATTTGTCTAGCGCTGTAAATGCGCACAGACTTAAAAATGACCTTTGAGTTAAACCAGGGCAGATTCCCACACAAAAAGGAATTAGTTTTAGTTAAGATTTTTTTTTTCCTAAGCTGTATAAACAGAAATTATTAGAATGCGTGCTATGAATGCTTCATCTCTGCATCTGTGGCTGGGCTTCCACAGCTTTTTAAAATGTTGTTCCATAAAGACTGTGCCAAAGGCCTGGACCTGTATACTCCAGTTACAAGCAAAGCTTCCTGACTTCTCCAGTGTTTGCTCGGTTTTGGGGTCGGATCCGAAGGAACAGAAGCTTTCCCTGTGTCATAATTCAGACCCTGTGAAGCTGGCATTCTCAGCTTACTGATGTTGTTCTGGTGGAACTGTATTTTACTTCTCTGCCTGGACTCTACAGCTCCACAGGCAAAGATTTTTCTGAGCCGCTGCTGGGTCTGACGGCAGCAAAAGGCCTGCGGATCTTCCTGCAAGATCTGGCCAGTGGTCATCACAGGACGAGGGGGAATGCAGTTCATACCCCGATGTTTCCACCCCCCACCCCCACCACATCCTTATACACATGATTTCCTCATCTACTTCTGTAGTCGTCTCCCTAGAGAGCTCAATGAATCTAAGGAAAGAAGTGGAAAATGTCTGAAGAAGCAGCTAATTCTGTCCTTCCATTTGGGGACAGAAACCCAAGTTTACCTCTTGGGACACTCTAAGGCATGTACTGGTAGTTGCTTGAAAACAAATGGAAAAACAGACTTTCCGGAATGGTTCTTTTGCATTTAGGAGCTCTACAATTATATTTCAGGCCCTTCTTGAGGTAGGGCTAAATTAACAAGGGTATTCTAGAGACAAATTCACTGGGACTGAGCTGTTTCTACTGTGCAGGCACTGTAAAGTAACTGTCTTTACAGCATGACAATTTCCATGTCAGTCTGGCTGGAATAAAAGGATCTTCATATGACTAATAATTCAAACTAGCATGGTACCTTTAAAAAATTCATTTAACTAAGCTGTTTATATCAGTGAGTCTGTCCTAGGACTGTCTTCTCTTTTAAAGACTTACTAGTTGGTTAGCAAATCTGACTGGCCTTCACTTAAAAGTTATATGGTTTAGAACAAAAACCTGGATTGGGGAAGGGGGTGTTGTTTGTGGGTTTGTTTTTTTGGAAGAGCCTTTGTTTTGAGTGTCGCCTGCACTGAGGCTTCACAAAATGGGATAAGCATTCAAAAGCCAACAGCAGAGAAAAGGGCTAAGGGCAGCTCCACATTAGAGAAAGTAGATTAGAGCTAGAGAAGATTCAGATGAGAGCAGCGGTAACTGTCAAAGGCACCAAACAGCTTCTGTACAGTGGCAGATAGGCTTGGGACTTCCTTTCCTGGACAGAAGCCACTGAGAAAGGATGGACAAAAGTCTTTTGATGCCACAGGGAAGAAGATGAAAAGGAATTAGTTGTTTGCTGCTGCTTATAATGAGAGATCCAGGGGACATGAAAAATTTTAGTGGGTTTGGGGTTTAAAGCAAGGGGTGGTGATTTGTAATGTCATCTGGGCTGTTGAGCAGAGGCTAGAGGTGCTAGAACTTGACAGGGGCTCAAGGGTTCTGGGTTTAAGGAGTCTCACAGGGGACCTGTGAATTGTGTCGACCCTGGCAGAGTAATCTGGTGAGTTGTTACCATATGCCTGTGCTAGTTTTACATTTTTCCCCAAGCGTCTGGTATTTGCTGGTGTTGGAAATGGGCTAATCTAGGCTGCAGAGACTGATGTGGCCAAAAGATGGTCCCATCCACTATACATGTTGTGATTGTCAAATGCCATAATATCTAATTTTCATGTGGATAAGAACCAGTTTGAAAGTCAAATTAGTATGGTCTTTACAGGTTTTCTTTCTCTTTTTTTTTTAAGCAATTACAACTTCTAAGTAACTGTCCTTTGTTAAGGAAACATTTCACATGCATAATAGGAAATTAGATGATCTGGATTATTTCACAATCGGTGTAGAATTTGCTTCCCTTTTTTACCCTCCCCCCTCTTCTTGGCTTGGCACACTACAATTCTTCACTAGGGGCCTGATTCTTGGGGGGGAGAATGTCCCAACTCCCACAGAAAGTTTCCTGGAGGCATTTGGCAGAGGAAAAAACATGATTTTTTTCTATTAGAGAAGGGTTTTTTCCTTTGGTTTTGTTTTTGGTTTTTTGTTTGTGGGTTTGGGTTTTTTTGTTTGTTTTGTTTGGTTTTTTTAACTGATGAACATTCTGGAACACTTTGATTAAACCAAAAAAGGGAAAAAAAAAGAAAACCAAACCAGCTAGCTGGTTTCTCCCTTATGGATAGAAGTACGACGTCTGTGTTGGCCCTGCACACATTGCAAAGAGTTACTTAAATGCGGACAGGTTTCCACTGTCATTGAAATAATTCATGAAAGTGTTTCCATTGAAGTTTTTCCAAACACTCCTTTCTTCATTTCCCAGTTAAATTTCTGTTTATTTTTGTCAACTGTCATTTGAGACCCATTGAAGCACTGAAAACTTACCGGGTTAGGTGCTATCTAAGCTTTCTAGGGTGGTGGAACGGTCAATAATCTTTGTTCAAAGATTTTGGGTTTAAATTAGATGAGAATGTCCCTGGTTTTTGGGTGTGTGTGTGTGTGTGTTTGTTTTTAAATAAAACCACCCAAAACAAAACAAGTTACATAAGTCTAACTTTTTTCTTTGTTATATTTCTATAATCTACTAGAAAATCAATTTCCTAATCAGATAAGGAAAGGAATGAATGTTATATGCACATGTCTTTAAAATAGACCTGGAGTTTTAGTTTCTTTGGATCTCTGTTGCAAAGATGTTTGGATCAAAGCTTATTTCTTTAATGACAAATAAATTGCATTAAACACAATTATATGCCTTTCATGAAGATTCAAAGACAGAGCTTGTCAGCCATGCAAATATTTTGGTACATGCATTACAGGTTCCTTCTGGGCAGGGCAACTTCTAATTTAATTTAAGAAATGAGTGGGGGAGAATCATATTTATAATAATAAAATCACTGTTTCAGAAGAAAAGAGTAGGAGCCTGTTTACTGCCTTCAGTGGGCTTTAGATCAGAAGCAAAATTATCACAGTTATCTCTAATGCCCTTAAAATTATTGTAATAAACTTCCTTTTCTTCTCCTCAGTATCCACGTGGAAAAGCTTGTAATGTCTGCTAATTTTGAGGCAACAGTTTCCCTGACTTTATTAGAGGTTTTCCAGAACTGTGTTAATGAAACAATGAGACATGACAGGTTGGGTGTTATGGTCTAATAACAATCTGCCTTGGAGGTTAATGGCACTTGGCTCGCAGCCTCCTGGTAACAGGCTGTGTGCGCACTAACTGCCCAGGTGTAGCGTTGTTAATTCACTTTGGTTTACTCCAGGCTGTATGCGCATCATCGAAACACTCAGCCCTTCGTTCTTCAGCCCCAGCGCAGACTGGTGTTTGAGGAGAATGACAAGATTTTGCCAAATGAAAGTAATGCACCTTGAAATAGGGACTTTGCCCAGTGCGTTAGTTAGCTGTTGGTGTGCAGGGAGCTCGCTCCTGCAGGAGGGGCAGGAGGAGAGATGGAGGGAGAGGAGCCTTCCCCGCTCCTGGGCAGCTCCCCGCCGAGCATGCCCACCAGCTGCTGAGCATGCCTGGTGCCACGCTCCCGATGGAAAGGAGGCTGTGGCTGGGCACGGAGCTGTGCTTTGCTGTCCTCTCCCCCACCCCACTCTCCTCAGGAGATGGCAAGTTGGGCTTTGCCACTTCTGCTACATGCCTTGCGAAAGCTTCGACTTTGACAATTAAACCCTGAGGACGAAGGGGCTGAAATGTGTTGGGAAGTAGGTGAGAGCACAGTCTGCTCCCAGGCCTCCTTTCTGCCTGGACTGGAGGCTTTACAGGTGAATTCACTTCAGCTGAAGTGGGTGGGAATAGGCAGGGGCAGAAGCGGAGTGGTGCAGGATTCCATGAGACAGGACATGCTCCTAGTGATACTGACGTGGTGGTGTTAGAATTGTCTACATTGGAAAAAACCTTTAAGAGCATTGAGTCCAATTTTTCACCCATCACTGCCAAGTCCACCACTAAACCATGTCTCTAAGCACCACATCTACACATCTTTTAAATACCTCCAGGGATGGTGACTCCACCACTTCCCTGCGCAGCCTCTGCCAGTGCCTGACAACCCTTTCAGTGAAGAAATTTTTCCTAATATCCAATTGAAACTTCCTCTGGCACAACCTGAGGCCATTTCATCTCGTCCTATTGCCTGTTACTTGGGAGAAGAGACCCACACCCACCCCGCTGCAACCTCCTTTCAGGCAGTTGTAGAGCACGATAAGGTCTCCCCTCAGCCTCCTTTTCTCCAGGCTGAACACCCCCAGCTACCCCAGCTGCTCCTCCCAGGGCTTGCTCTCCAGCCCCTTCACCAGCTTCCTTGCCCTTCTCTGGACACGCTCCAGCACCTCAATGTCTTTCCTGCAGTGAGGGGCCCAGAACTGAACACAGCACTCGAGCTGCGGCCTCACCAGTGCTCAGTACAGGGGGACTATCGCTTCCCTACTCCTGCTGGCCATGTTACTTCTGATACAAGTCAAGATGCTGTTGGCCTTCTTGGCCACCTGAGCACACTGATGGCTCGTATTTAGCCAGCTGTTGACCAACACCACCCTTGTGTGTCTGCATGTACAGAGGCAGTATGCACTGCACCTGGCTTGGGGCAACCCTTGATATCAATACAGCTGGGTGATGAAGGGATCGAGAGCAGCCCTGCTGAGAAGGACTTGGGGGTCCTGGGGGATGAGAAGCTGGATGTGAGCCAGCAATGTGTTCTGGCAGCCCAGAAGGCCAACCATACCCTAGGCTGCATCCTCAGCAGCATGGGCAGCAGGTCGAGGGAGGGGATTCTGCCCCTCTGCTTCTCTCTGGTGAGACCCCACCTGCAGTGCTGCCTCCTGCGCTGGAGTCCTCAGTATGGGAGAGACATGGGCCTGTTGGAGCCGGTCTGGAGGAGGCCACAAAAATGATCAGGGGTGCTGGAGCACCTCTGCTGTAAAGACAGGCTGAGAAAGTTGGGGTCTTGAGAAGACCTTCTAGCGGCCTTTCGGTACTTAAAGGGGGCCTATAAGAAAGATGGGAACAAACTTTTTAGCAGAGTCTGCTGTGATAGGCCAAGGGGTAATGGTTTTAAACTAAAAGAGGGGAGAATTAAGCTAGGTATAAGGAAGACATTTTCTCACAATGAGGGTGGTGAAGCACTGGAACAAGTTACCCAGAGAGGTGTTAGATGCCCCATCCCTGGAAACTTTCAAGGCCAGATTGGATGGGGCTCTGAGCAACCTGATATAGTTGTAGATGTCTCTGCTCACAGCAGGGGGGTTGGACTAGACAGCCTTTAAAGGTCCATTCCAACCCAAAGTATTGTATGATGCTATGAAATGTTATGCTTTTTGGTACTTGAATGATTGTTGTTACTGCAAAGAAAGGTAAGAACGTATGACTGCTGTGAAATGTGAAATTAGCTTATGTGGGACAGCAGGAGCAGGCATTTTGTTTAGCTGAGGTGTGCTCCTTCTGGAAGAAGCAGCTGCCCAGAGGCTTAAGAACAAACTGTACATACAATTTCCTTAGGTTACAATTCAAATCCTTCTCCAAGTCCTTCTGCTATAATAAAAATAAGAAAACTGGAACCAAACCACCTACTTCTTATTGCATTAACATGGCCAAACAGGCCTGGGGGTATGAAGTAGAGCACTGAGTAGGTATGCTTCTGGGTCGGAATGATGGAGGTGCTGATCTTGAATGAGACACCACTGCCTGCAACTTTTGATTTTGCTACTTAACAAAACCAAGTGCCGCCCTGTATCTGGTAGGAAAGGGGCCAGAAGAGCAAATTCAGATCTGATTTGCACCTGATTAATTTTGCTTGTGGGTCAACAGACTCAGGACCCCAGCATTTGTTTCAGACACTGCAGTTGTCATCACTTTCTGAATATGTAGAGAATGAATGTTTCTGTACTTCGAATCAGTTGCTTCTCTAATTATCATTTCCAGGGTGAAACGCCTGCACAGTTGGGAAGCATGGGGATACAGTAATGCTGTATACTTGGGCTGATGTTTGTCCAGTAGAGTGATATCTTGTTGTGCTATGCGGGTCTAATGTTGTGCTATTAGGGTCTAAAATGGGAGTTTTTCTTAGCCATATAACTAGACTTTGCGGTGATGTTGTCCAGTGACAAAAATAGCCTCTTAATGGGAGGAGAAACTACGAATTTATAATGCAAAACAAATCCCTTAAATGCTAACCAGAAAATAATAGGCAACTGTTTTGGAGTGAAGAATATTAAAATATCATCATTGTTGTGTAATACCTCCTGGCCCAATTCTTTCTGCTGAAACTTCAGTTCCTGAAAAGAGTAAGGTTGCTGCTGCTCTGTTCTCCAGATGCACCGACGTCTGAAGTGAGGTCTCTACGCGAGAGCGATGTCTGCAGCCTAACCACGTGGGAGACCAGGTGGGCTGTGGGATGGAGGGGCTCAGGAAGCCAGAGCTCTATTTCTGGCTTTGTCAAGGACCTGGCGTATGACCTGGGGAAAGGCACTCTGCCTCTCCCTGTCTGTGTTTCTTTTCCTGTTTATATAGACTGCACACTTCAGCCAGAGTTTTCTCTGACTGTGTTCAGTGTTGAATGTCTACCTCTCCTGATCTGTGAAGGGCTATGGCCCTTAACATCTGATGGTGGATAAATTAAGAGACAGGGAGGTCCGTCGTGATCCCGGTCAGGGATTTGCCTGTGAACAGCAAACACATATGCTCTTTCCTGTGAAAAATAGATGGTTCTTTGTCATGACTGTTACTTTTTCACCAGTTAAATCTCCTTGATCAAAGTTCCACAGAACCACTAAAATAGTAGCCAATGCATTTTTTATTTTTTTTTTAAAGGTCAAAATGGAATTGAGAAGATAGGGTGCTGAAATAATTTGTTGTGTATAGGTATCTCTTGATGATTTAAAGTGCGTTATGAAACATACTTGTGGTATGGAGTAGTTACAACAATTTATGTGCAAGTAGTAATAATTCAGAAAAGAGTACTTGGTTAGAGGGAAAATACATTGCCAGTGGCCCGAGACAGGTGAGGCTGCTGCATCCCCAGGCCCAACCAGCAGTGAGGCTGACAATATATTCCCAGACAGTAGCAAAGGCAGCATCCCACTCCCCTGTCTGGCTGAGCAGGACAGAGGTCCTATAGTGATAGAATATATATATATAATATGTATGTGTGTGTGTATATGTATATATGGGTTTTGGCCCTGGTTTCCAGTAGCCAACTTCCCTGTGTTTTTGCCCCTGAAGATATTCATGGCTCCCAGGCCCATTCACATCCTCACCATCTAGTTCAGCTTGCTCTTTGCCAGCACTTGCATGCTCACTTGCACACCTACCTTCACTCCATGGACACACAGGCCCTCCCACCTGTGTTCTGACTTCAGTAGCCGCACTTAGACCACCGTACACACACACACCTATAATGAATAGAGGGTCCCTCACCCAGAAAAAAACATTAGAAATTAGTTTAAAAAGATAGGCAGGGTGCAGCCAGACAAGTGTACCAAACAGCCAACTGGTTACATGTGAACAACCTTTTATATCCCCTTATCTCTCTATTTTCCCCGCACTTATTCATCCCAAAATCACCTAAATCCATCCCTTTTCCTACCTCTGGTGCCTTCCCTAAGTGCTGCATAATAAGTCTTGTGCAATCCCAAAGCACTTTTCCCCTACATCCCGTAATGTGTCCCATACCCCTGTCAGCAGCCATTCTCCCTTCAGAAGGTGTTTTAGAATTGACCCATCTTGATGGGTGTCATGCCTGGACGCTGGGGCTGAGGCCTGGCTTGGGACAGCCCCGGGAAGGGCCCAAGCAGGATGTCCCTTCCTCTGAGTCCTTAATTTGAGTTCCTGCCTGCCCTTGTGTCTCTGTGCTTCCCTGGGCCTGGGGTGGACTGATGGCTCCTGAGTCGGGCTTGGGAATAGCCAGGGCAGGGTATTACTTGGGCTTCCCTTCCTGCCACTGTCTCTTTGTGCTCATTTGGGTGTGTGCAGCTAATTTTTTTTTATCGCATAACCTAACGCTCCTGAGGCTTTCTTTTTAACTTCATAAATGGCTAGGGAAAATGTGAGTAAGCAGGAAAACCCAAAACTGTAGATGGCTAATTCGTGGCCACCCAATATGCTTAATGCCTGAGAAATGCATGCATCATCCTTGTCAAAACCATATAGTGAAACCTAAGGCAAAACAACTTAGCTACTTTTCCATATTAACGATTCATCTCTTGCTTGCTATTTTTTTAAACATCTTTCTTCAAACCATAAGTATAAAACCATAATTAGTATGCAGAGCAGATACAGCAACTTCAAAAACAGAAATCAAGCAATAAACCCCGAGGCAACGACCGCATCTTGGTTGTCGCTAGCACGTTACAGAGGCAATAATGATATACGGAAGTGAATGGCTTAAAGCGAAGATGAGATAGGAGGTATTTATGAAGGTTAACACAATTTCTGTACAAAAATTGAAGGGCTTTATCTGATGATGATGTTGGCAACAAACTCCTAGTTTTGTCCTTGTGGCAGGTTAGGGTACTTATCCTGCTAGTTACTTGTCAGGCTGGTCTCTATGGCAAGGTGAAAGCTAGCAGGATCCTTCTTCCACTCCTGTGTCATCTAGTTATCAAATTCTTCTATAGCCTACCAACCTCCTTGTCAGCCTGGGTGAGTGTCTGCTCTCCACCCTTAACTTTTGCAGAAATGGCTTATTTTGCAAATAAAAAAAGCAAGCTGGAAGAGGCACAAATCATGAGTATTTCTGCTCACATCTGCGTGATGTAGTTGTGTGTTTAGCATAGAGCAGCCTTTTATGAAGTAGTGCTTCCGATTTGAGCAGGCTGAGCACAGGGCTGTGGCTGGTCAGAGCTCATGCAAGAGCTCGGTGTGGCAATACAAAGGGATTAAGTTGACTGCATTCCAGAATCAGACAATCAGATAGTATCTTGGGTCTTGCCCATGCTAAAAAACATTGCACAGCCTTAACAATTTCAGAGAACCGTGTTTTATGCAACCCATGAATACAGTTGAACTGGTACTGCTAGTGTTGTGGTATCTTATATTAGAATATGTTTCCCATTTCTTCCCGTACATGAAACCATGAACAATACTTGTAGAAGATACTTAAATAAAGCTATTTCCATGTCACTGTACCAATGGCCTCAAACAAACGCGCTTTCTCACTGTCAGAGTGACTGCCTGGTAACTGGGGAGGACCTTGTGTGATGGCACTTTGCGCGTGTGTGTGCATCAGCATGTACAAAGCCTAACTGCTGTCAATAGACCTTTACGTGACTGATAACAGGAGGAGTCTTTAAGTGAAACCCACCCCAGATGCAGTCATCCCCCTACACCTTCAGTGGGAAAGGAGCCGGGTGTGCTGCGCGGCAGGGAGTGTGCCTCTTCAAGAAGCTCTAAAAAAAGGATGAGTGGAGAAGAGGATCAGGTCAAAATGGGTTACTTGGGGAGCAGTGTAAGTTAGGGTCACAAAACTGGGCCCTGAAATGTAATCTGGAAGGAGAAAACTGTTAGTGATAACGCTTTGAGGCACAAGGGAAAGGAGGAATAGGGTAAACAGCCCTGCTGTTTCGTAAAGAAAATAAAAAAACAACACACACCCCCAAGAAACCCCACAAACAAAAACAAACCCACAAAATTGAAAAGAAACCCAAAACAAAACCTTTAATTTTTTTACTGAGATTGTTTTCCAGGTCCAAGCACATAGGAAAGCAGAGCTACCCTGGGAGGTGCCCTGCACCAGAAGCCTTCTGTCATCTTCCTAAATGGGAGTTAGTCTAAAACTGCTCAGAACAATATAACTAATACTACAATGTTAACTCTTGGAGATCTTGTTATCTATGATAATCTGGGTAAAGCAACAGCACTTCAAAGCAAAGATAAAACATAAAGATATTTTTTCCACCTGTGACCCTATTATTCCACTCTATATTTATAATTCTGTGTTTTGACCAGGTAGTTTCTGATTTCTTTTCTTCTGATAAAATAATTTGTAGGTTTAATTGAGGTTTTCTTAACTGAAAACTGATGCCTAGCACTTTTTTCTTTTCTTTTTTTCTCACGAGAACCTCTCACTTTGTGGTTGCTTGAGGAAGTTGACTTAAGCAATTTAAAATGTAGTCGTGGCTTATTTAGAAAGAGACACTGGCCGTTAACACAAATATATGCCTAAATATGCTAACAGGTGCAAGAGCCGTCTAATCACATGATGGCTACAGGAAATCTATTAACCATAGTGTTTGGGTTAAAGACAGGTCATGCTGATAATTAAATATAGAAAGTCAAATTTCTTGCTATATCTTTTTCTTTCTGTTTTTCCCCTTGGTCTTTTCTGCTACTGTCTGTGCTTCCAGCTGGAAGTTGAAGTTTTCTGTGTTCTAGAGTTAGTATGAAAGGTTGTGACACTGATTAAAATCAGTGACAGTCATAGCTGTAGTAGGAACAGAAATAGAGGTGTGAGGTTAAGCAGATGTCAGCGTTCATTATGAACTTTTGTGCTCTTTCAGGTTTCAGGTCACAGCTTCCAAATACTTTCTACATACTGCTAAAATAAAGCTCCTGAAAACATATTGTGAAAAATCTAAGTTATTGTCCCACTGCTTAGATTGCCTTTAGCTCCAGAGGACTTATGTAAGGCACCATTTGGGTTTGGTTTTGGGGGGTTAGGACTTTTCTTCCTCATTGCAGGGAGAGAGCACGCACACACACACATAATATCTTTGGAGTAGATTTCAACTTGAATAAGGAGGGCCCCGCTTCTATACTACCTATTCTATCAGGTCTATAGTCTGCGCATGTGTGTATATAGCCCATCTCAAAGCTCTCTAGCAGCTGAGTAAAAGTCTGTTGGCTTTCTGCATCACAGATTTCTTTAGGCAGGGGAACCCTAGTGATTCATCCTTAGCTGTGATCCAAAGCGTTTCATGCCCTTGATATTTATGTGCTTGCTGAATGAAGGTTCAATGCACAGGGTACCATTTTACTCTTACCTGCCCCCTCCTTCCTTCCAATCATGACTTCTAGATGATATAAATTACCTGGAACTTGGCTGGTGCCGTCTTGCCGCAGTACCTAACTTTGAATTGTTAGAACATGTTTATGGACCATGTAACCGCACCTGGGACTGAGCATAGTGACATTTCTGTTTGAAATCTACTTCCTAAGGATGTTTAGAGAAAAATCACGAGCAGCCTTCTCCAGTGTCTATCCTTTCCAGGGCAAGGAGCGCATCTACATGTTTACAGCAAAGCCAGCACTTCTCAGAGGTTAGATCCACTGCGCCTGTATAGTAGGGCCAGTCTTTCAGCAGCAAACAAGAGAGAGTTGATTCTGTCCTGCCAATGGAAAAAGATAAGTGACTCGTGGTTGTAGGCTTCTTACTGTGCTCATCTTCCCTTGTCCCCAGCAGGGCAAGGTGATACGAGGAGCAAGATCTTGTTTTCCAAGATGCCTTCTGACATGGTGAGGTGACTTCATCCTTGTCCAGCCTTTGCCTGCTAATGAGTAAGCTGGCCTGCAGTGCATCTTTGGATCTTGGTGCCTAAACCTCCATCTGCAGTTCAAACATCTCGCTTAGTCAGCTTGTGCTACTGTCCGCACCTTTGGAACTGCGTAGTAGATAGAAGTTGCTGGGCTTGTCCCTTAGGATTGTAACCGTCCTACTCCTTTCACTATTACAGTGGAAAGTTGATGGTGAGGTAAAATTAGTTAGAAAATATGAAAGCTAGACTTTGGTGACAAATCTGTAGATTGTGATGCTTCTCCTTGGTGCTTCTTACTTGCAAGGTGGGAGCATGTAAACAGCAGTTTTGTAATGTTCCAGAGACACGTAACAAAGTTCTTGCAGTCTCTCATAAACCATTTCCCTTGGTGTAAAAACACAAGTGCAGTAACACTGCAGTAGACATCTAACTTCTGTTCATACAATAACTGTTTTTCTCCTTTAAACTGTCAGATAGGGATTTTTAAATTGCAAGTATCTAACCTTAACGTTGGTAAGGAGTGATGATCCAGTGATTAAGGGATTGAGTTCAGTTTGTTCTGCCACAAATTTCTTCTTAGCCTTCAGCATGTTGCTTGGATGCTCTGGCTTTAGAGTACATCATCCTTGACTAACAAGCTATCTTAAAAGATAAGGATAATATGAGAAATTCCTGCTTCATACTCAAGTAGTCTGTGGTTCTTCCTACCTCACTTGTCACCCACTGACATCCCAGGAACTCACCTGTGCGTAGGATAACACACTATTATACAACTGCTGTCGCAAGTATAAAGTTTTCTGTTACAGTTTTAGTAAGCAATCATGCTTATACTTAACTATTCCTTCCTGATGTTGTTTCAACATTCTGGTTTGTATAAACTCAGTTTGCTTACCTGATTATTTTAAAGATTTCAGTATATTTAAACACTTTTCCAATTTGATATTTATTTTACTTACCTCAGATGGAAAACATGTCTAATGTAGGTGTCTTCTGAATGTTCTCTGGAGACTAGAGTAACACATTTGCTTCTCTGCATTCTCCATACCGTATGTGCATGTTTTGCTTGAAATTGCAAAGCACCCACCCAGATATACCCACTCCTGATTACATATATTTTAATTGTATAGCTGTAGGAAAAACTATAGAGAAGGGGGCAGAAGGATGACTTGATACTATGATAGCTTGTTCAGCTGTAGTCTTTCACGCTGCAAGTCCACTACCATATTTGATTAGAGTAAGTATTCTGGAGGATATGGGCTCTACGATTTAGCAAAAAGAAACTGTTTTGTGCCATATTTACACCAATGATTGTAGATGTTGGTTTTGTTAGCAGAAAGTAACAGTGGAAAAAGAATTACCAGAATATTATGCCATGAGTTGTTAATTGGGCCAATCCAGGCAAGCGAGAGGTGGAAAAAAAGTTATTTGCATTGTGAAAGGCTGCACAGCTCTCTGTTGCTCAGCATAATATTGAATAAAGCCACAGCAGATGCAGCGACATCAAATCTGCTCCCTGGAGATGAGGAAGTTACTTTCTCTAGTTAATTAGCGACAAGTCTTGGAGGGAGCTAAAAGATTTAATTTACTTGCATTTCAGCATTGTCTCTTCTTATATCAGCTTTAAAACAGCTTCCTTCAGGAGGGAATTTGGAGAAGAGGTACATATTACTGTTGCTCATCTTGTGTAGCCTCATGCTATTCCTTGTGTAAGCGAGGAAACGAATAGCCTTCTCAAAAGTTGTAATAATGGTATTTTGCTACCTGAGCCTGGTGCTTCAGTTTAAATAGCATGGTTGTCCCCACTGCTCACACCCTGACTCAAATGTGGAGCAAGCAACCTCATGAAGTTCAACAAGGCCACGTGTAAGGTCCTACACCTGGGACGGGGCAATCCATGGATTCAAATGATAGAGAGCAGCCCTGTGGAGAAGGACTTGGGGGTCCTGGGGGATGAGAAGCTGGACATGAGCCGACAATGTGTGCTGGCAGCCCAGAAGGCCAACCATACCCTGGGCTGCATCCTCAGCAGCGTGGGCAGCAGGTCAAGGGGAGGGATTCTGCCCCTCTGCTTCTCTCATGTGAGACCCCCACCTGCAGTGCTGCCTCCTGCTCTGGAATCCCCAACATAAGAAGGACATGGGCCTGTTGGACCCGGTCCGGAGGAGGCCACAAAAATGATCAGGGGTGCTGGAGCACCTCTCCTGTGAAGACAGGCTGAGAAAGTTGGGCTTGTTCAGCCTGGAGAAGAGAAGGCTCTGAGGTGACCTTATAGCAGCCTTCCAGTACCTGAAGGGGGCCTACAAGAGAGGGACTTCTTAGAAGGGCATGTAGTAACAGGACAAAGGAGAATGGCTTTAAACTGGAAGGGTGTAGATTTAGATGAGACATTGGGAAGAAAATCTTCACGATGAGGGTGGTGAGGCACTGGAACAGGCTGCCCAGGGAAGCTGTAGATGCCCCCTCCCCGAACTGTTCAGGGCCAGGTTGGACAGGGCCTTGAGCAGCCTGGTCTAGTGGGAGGTGTCCCTGCCCGTGGCAGGGGGGGTGGAACCAGACCATCTTTAAGGTCCCTTCCAACCCAACCCATTCTATTCTTCAAGTTGGGTGACCCTTCCAGGTCAATACTAGCATGAGGAGGGGGAGGATTAGAGTAATATTAAACTTGGCCTGAAGAGGCATACTGTTTTATCCACTACATAAATATGTATGGGATGGAACTTCTGGAACTCCTTTGGGTATAGCCCGCCCTTATATCCTAGAGATGCAAGTTCTTGTCAACAGTTTGAGGGAGTCTTTGAGGTTGGCTGTACCAGAAAACTAATCTGTGGCAATCGCACTGCACCTATCTCAAGGCAGCTTTACCAAAAGACCTGTTGATGTAAAATAAGAAAATTGAAGACCATGTGTATGTCAGTCACAGAGGACTGAACTAGAGCTTTTAGTTTCTAAATGCATGTCCACCTTATGAGAATTCAGAGGAAGCCTGTGCAGAGCTGTTATTGCTGAGTTAGTATTGGTGCTGTGTTTTCCTGGAAGCACTCGTATAGCCTGTTGATGCCTTTGATCATCTATTCCCATCTCTCCAATACAGCTATCTATCAAACGTGGTACCTAGTACAGACTTTGGGAGTTTGCATGCAGGTTGCCAGCAAGGATAATAGAAATGCAGGACTCAACTGACTGAAAGAAGAGATTGTATTTTTCGTGTGGGATTGAAGCACGCCCCAGTGATGTAGCAGACCCCAGAACTCCTTTTCACTTGCCATATTCTCTTTTCCACTCTCTCCTCCCTTAGTATCACTTAATCTGTCATTCCAGCCCTTCTCACCAAGTGAGCACTGAACAGCGTTCTGTGAAAACACAGGTTCTGTACCTCCCCTCCCAGTTTGCGTCATCCCACCAGTGGTATTACTCTTTGTTCTTGAGAAAAAGAAGCCCTTGGAGGGTGGAGAAGGGACAGATGCAGCTGTGGTTCTGTCCTCTGCAGTGCAAACAAAAGGCGGTTGGAGATTTGTACGCAGCGTTCTGCCTGCAGTGACTGCAGCACCCGGGAGGCAGGTCGGAGGCTGAAGACCAGCACAGCCTTCATGTTCTTGCCTGCCTGAACACAGTGCAGGAAGTCTGGGTCGCCCTGAGCTCAAGCGCCTGTTACCCTTGCAAACAGGCACCGTGCTGATGTGGAAAAGTCAACGTAAATGGTGAAAGGGCTGATAATGTATTTGGCTCCTGGAAGAGGGAAGGTATTTTGTTACAAGGTGCACAATACAGCTTAGTTAAGCAACATATGTGAGCCAAGAGGCCTGGGATGGGTGATCTCAAGGTGTACAAGATACTGAGTGAGCCTGAATGTTGGCCGTCTGCATAGGCATGAATCAAGTTCACCCGGTTCACTGAATGTGAATCAGGATTGAGACACAAGTACTAAAAGCAACAGATGTATTATAAGATACTAAAGCCAAAGTACAAGAAGTATTTGAGCATTGCTATGGTTCTGTTGACACAAGAAAATACCTTTGTGCTCTACTGAATCTACGCTATTCCACAATTAGAGGCAGAATTGAAAGCTGTGGATCTATAAGATCAGCATCTGATGTCCTAGGTCCTGTTGAGTGGCTATTTTGTTGGCATATCTCAGTAAAATATTTATCTTCTGGGAAAAATAAAATAAAATAAAAACAAACAAACAAACAAAAAAAACCAACCAAAACAAACACCAAACCCCAAATCATTTATTGTCTAAAATACTGGACTTCCATGAGATGGGCTATATGTTTGGAAATAATTAAAAAAACACTAAATAGGTATAGACAGATTGGTTTGAAAACCTGATTTGGAAAGAGGTTTCAGGAGTTGCTTGTAAACTGGAATCTGGGTTTGGTTCTTGCATCCATATTTCTTTTTGTGTTTAAGGCAATAGCAGATGAATACCTATGTGACCTATGACCTGTAAATATGTACAATAAAAGCAGCTTGAGAAGTATTTTTCTTATTCCACCCTGACAGCTGCATTCGGGAGAAAAGTTTAACAATGTGCTCTTCAAGTTCATGGCCTTCAAACATTCACTGTCAATATTGAAGATGGAAGAACATTTGTACACTTTATAATGACGAATATTACATAGAATATTAAGTGTCTAAATACTTTGTCATATTCTGTAACAACCAATGCTTATTTTTACTTTATTCTCAGAGAAACTAAGGCAAAAGGAGCCTGTGTCGTTTCCTCTCTGAGCTACCTTGGAGTTTCATGCTGGTGTAAGGGATAAATTTCAGTCTCACAAGCAGAAGTCTGTATTACTACATATCTTATATTTAAGCTTATATTTATCTCTAAATAAAATCATAAATGGCTTGAATGCTTCTCTGACCAGAATGGAATAATTCTTTGCTCAGTTTTTCCATGCTTACAGCAAAGCAGATATGATCACTAACAAAGCCCCCACAATGGTTTGGTGACACTTATACTTAAAAAAAGACATTGCACATGAAGACAGCCTAGGATCAGTAAACAAAAGAAGAGCTAGACTAATTCAAGTGGTTTATAGTGTTATAGTGTTGAAATACCTTGTAAGAGATGAGAATCCCTAGTGGGTATAGGAATGAACAAGATCACTCTCAGGCCTGATCTCTCCCCATTCCTAGAAAACTGTGTTTACAGTCTATGAATTCAAGCCTAAAAAATCTTGAACAGAGCCAAAAACACAGGAGGTGAATACTTCAACCTTGCAAAACCCCCTAAATTTAAAAGAGGAAGATAATGTTCATATTTGGTAAGAAAGAATGACGTTTTAAACTAGTAGATCTCAACTCTGTGTTAGAGCTTATTTGTCACAAGATACATAGGAGAGAGCTGATGGGGGGGAGGCAATGTAAAGGAATAGCTCTAGCAATGCTTGTACATCCTTTTGTCCCCCAGTAACAAGGTTTTGTAGATGACCTAAAAAAATGAAAATAATGACAGTTTATGGAGACAAGGTACCCAATGAATGCAATACAAGACAGGCATGCCTTTGGCCATCAACTATGACTGATGTTTGAGCCTGGGTGATAGGATCACTTTTGACAAAGAAAAGCTCATGTTCAGAAAAGATATGAAGAACTTGGATGGAAACCTGCTTACTGGGCAGGAAGCCATGTGTAAAAGGGGAATGATTTCCAGCTTGCTTATTTGGTAATAAATGTTAAACTGTAATGCAATGTTATTGCCTGTCCTGAAGTTTCTTAGAAAATTTAGAAGTTCACTTGTCCTTTTTGTCTGCTTTCTCTGTTATAAGCTTACTTTCAGCTGAGGAGATGATCTAAGCCATATCAAATGTTACACTGGGAACAGTTCACACTCTCATACTCCAGACAGAAGAAACCCTGATTCTGATTTTTGGAGTAATATCAGCCCTAGTATGCTCTCAAAAACCATGGGACTACCACAATCAGTCCTGTGTGCCACATGCAAAATTTGAACTGTTAGGGAGGTCTAGTCTGGGTTTTGCCTGGTAGGCAGAGGATGAGAGCATGAAACCAAATAGGCAAAGTTTAGCAATAAATTTGCCAGTCCGAAGATCTTTCATCTTCTTTCCTTATGACCGTGTGTGTTTTATCGGGACTTTGTACTTACTACCAAGATGAAAGGCAGGCCCTTCCTCAGGGCAGTTAAGTGGTGGCTCTGAGTATCCCTGTGTAATAATCTACCTCTTGTCATTCATTGCTAAAAGAGTGAACCAGGAGCAAGATTAGCATTCAAAGACTAAAATTTTGTGTGTGTGGTTTTTTTGTGGGTTTGTTTGGTTTGGGGTGTGGTTTGGGGTGTGTTGTTTTTTGGGGGGTGTTTTGTTTTGGGTTTTTAAATTAATACTGTGCCCAAAATGCATATGAAGTCATATCTTGAGAAGACAGCTCTTACCCCTTGGGTCTAGAAGGGAGGGATTTTTCTGGTCTCTACTTTCTCTCTGATAATTGGTGTTTGTCATATGCATGAAAAAGGAGCATACCAGAAATTGTGACTCTTGCCAACATCTCGGGCAGTTGAGCACCGTAAGTGATAATTACACTCCTGGCAGCAGGTTAAGCCAGATGTTCAGGAACAGCTGCTATCGACCTGTTGGCAAAGTTAGTTGTTTCATGGTGTGATGGAGTGATTCTTGGCATCTTGAGGGCATAAAACTGAGGAGAAATTACATTGAATATAAGGTGCAACAATATGTCATGCTGATAGAAATGTGTATCAGTAGTGGAGAACAGTGAATCCTGAAAATGATGGAAGCTCTGCAGAGGGTAGAAAAATACCTCCTAGGCATCATTAGCCAGTGATTTCTGCTCATCAAAAAGGGCCCTCAGGAGTGGCACCTGGATCTGTTTCAAAGAGTCTAGCTCTGGGTTGTGGGAATATGACCTAGAGGCTTTTCTTCCATCACCGGTACTCAAAATTCATGCGCTGGGGATTTCTTTGCTAGCAAGTTTTGTGAGGAAAGGAGATAGTCTGGAAGGTCACAGGTACTTCACCACTGGCACAATAGAGGGGAAATGTATGATAATTTGTGTCTAACATTTCTTGAGCCCTCTTGTACTTTTGTAATTCCCCTGACTGTCCTTCATAAACAGCCCAGAAGGCATCTTGGCTGTTGTGGGACCAGTTGCAATGATGATCACTTTCTATCACAATGAGGATTTTATGAGTTTCCCGTAGATAAGTGGACTGTGCAGGGAAATATTTTGAAGGAGCATTAGTGCTCTGTTCTCTCTAGTGGATTCAGAAGCCAGTTTTAAAGACTTGTCTTTATGGATAGAAAATGTAATGAGTTTTTGTTTTCTTTGCATTTTATACTGTCCTTGAAAATGTTCTGAATGGAATGGTTTTCCATCTCTAAGTATGCTCAAACAGGCTATATTGTCTTAAATCGTACATTTGCACAGATAATTCAGTCTCCAGACCAGAGTTCATTTGTGTTTTGTCATCTCTGAGAAGGGTAAACAATGTGTTTATGAAATGCATCTTTTCTGTGGAGTCTATAGGAAAACTGAGTTGCACAGAGAAGAAGAAAGTATGTATTTGTTTGGTTTGTTTTTTTTTTTTTTTTTTTTTACAAATATAAAACTGAAAGTGGACAAGCTTTACCATACGGTGTATCTGTAACTAATTTAAATATAATTTAGATTTACTTAACTGAATTGGCAGAATTTATATATGCAAAACACTCGATACCAGGCATCTGTCTTCAGAAGCCCAATGTTGACCCGACTATGTGTAATCGTGACTAAGACCTATTTCTCACCACAGAAGTTTTAAATTCCAGCACCCAGAACCAGCAGTCGGGACATTTTCACTCAAAGTATCTTTGAATGAGATCCCAAGTCTCAACCTTTGTTATTCATGCATGCGATTGCACATGAATGAGCTTATGTAAAAAAAAACTGTGCTTCCTTGCTTCACTTTTCTTAAGTAAATGAGTATGAGAACATAGGCATGCATCTGGGAAGAGCCCATCAGGGCTAAACTAGATCAGGGATCCTAGCAGGATGATAGCCGTAGTGGTTTGCTGTCCTTCAGAAGAATATTGCTGAAGGGCAGCTGTGTTGAAAAAATAAGATCATTTTACCCCTTGCTTACTGAAGAAGCATGAAGTTCAGCTTTTCCGACTGAGTGCTGCAGAGTTGTTTTAATAAAGAAACATATGATACTTGCGCTGGTCTAGATGTTCTTTTCTGCTTACTCATCCCAGAGCGCTTAGTCTGTTATGGGTTTTTTTGTTGTTGTAAGCATAAACATTGTCTAACCATTGGGGAGACTTTGTCTATGATCAAATCTGCTGATGTTAACATTTCCTTTAGGAACTAATAAGAACACCTCAAGAAAAAAATGTTTTTATATTGAGGAAAGACTGTAAAGTGGAATATACACACGTTACTGCCGTGTGTTTCCCTGGAACAAGTCTGAAGGGTGGATGGGTGACAACATGTAACAAAAAGCTCCAAGAACAAATTAGATAATATTGTGGTGTTCCTCGGTTGTTGTGTTGGTTTCAGAACTTTTTTTGTGAGAAGTTCTGCTCCCCCAAAACTAACTTTGGGTTGTGTAAACTCTTCTTCAGGTCTGAAATCTTGCCTGAAATGGGAAGGGGACAGACATGACAATATGTGTCCGCCCCCCCGCTACTTATATCTACTAAAATGTATAACCCTATGTATTTCCTGCTTCATAAATATTCTTCTTTTAAACCCATACTTTTAGAACTGAAGCAATTGAGAGGAGAGATGGTGGTTTGGGAGTTTCAAGGTTTACTTTTCTTCTATTTCTGGGTGCCGTACCCTTCATGAGGGGACAGACATGACAATATGTGTCTGCCCCCCCGCTACTTATATCTACTAAAATGTATAACCCTATGTATTTCCTGCTTCATAAATATTCTTCTTTTAAACCCATACTTTTAGAACTGAAGCAATTGAGAGGAGAGATGGTGGTTTGGGAGTTTCAAGGTTTACTTTTCTTCTATTTCTGGGTGCCGTACCCTTCATGATACACTATAGCATTTCTTGACAACTTCTCTGCAAAAAATGTTGAAAAAAATGTGGAATGAACTTCAAAGTTTTTATTAAACAACAGTCAGAATCCTAGAGTAATACTGTATCTCTTATTTCTTGCTTTCCTAAGGCTGTTAACAACTGGGCCCCGTACAATTCAGGACAGTTTTAAGGTCCCTGCCCTACGTTTAGGTCAGTGAAACAGGCTCTCTGTCTTTCACGTTTCTGTTGAATTCAGAAAGTCTCCACGCTGAGGTCAGGCTGCATTACCTGAGGACTTGGAAGAGAAGAGCAAATGAGACTGGAAGGGTTAAGCATGAAAAGCAACCATAACAATAACGTGACCTTTCTTGCTGGTGGGCTGTAGACTATCATTTGTTCTGCAAATGCTTTTGTTTGTCCGCAAAATGTAGGTTGTTAGTTTTTTAGTGGAATTGAGGCACATTACTTAGTTTTGTTTGTCTTTACTCACTTTGTGCAGCTGAATTTCCTTCAGAATCATATGGTGGTTCCTCCAGAGTACTTAAAAACTGCAAGAATTGCAGCTGGGCCTGGAGATGGTGAAGGAACATCTGCAAGAGCTAGAGCTTTAGCTGAAATTCTGCATTTTAACTTCATAGGGGAGCAGGTCTGTTAGCATTCTGAGAGGGGTCTGCTAGCTGCCCTGGATCTCATTGCGTCCAGGGTGGTCGGTGCATCACACTGTGGTTTGTGTGGTTTAAATTAATATGCATTAATTGATGCTTGTGGACTCACTCTTGCCACTGTTTATGGTTAGAATTTGGGAGCTTAGCTGTCAGTGATTGCTTAGCTACAGTGACACAAATGCAAAAGACAAAAAGTGTTTCTCCATCAAATAGGGACAGCACTCCTCCCTGCCTTTGGGAATGCAGGGGAAAAGAGTTGTCAGGAAGTGGTGATGCTTTTGTCTCTAGTTAGGAAGGGCTCCAATCAGCAGGCCTAGCGAGGATTTTGTGTGAAATGCTGGGTTTGCTGATGCAAAGGAAGATGCGCTGGGCATGAAAAGGTGACCAAAAAATACCTGGAGGATTCGTATGTAATCCTGATTGCTAAACCAAAAACAAGTGCACAGCAGTAGTGTGAAAGCATTACTGGTGAGTGGTAAGTGCTTAGAGGGAGAGGCAGATTTAAATGCCTCCTCTACATTGTCATCCCGTGACTAAAATTCTTCTTTCTTGTTATGTATTATTCATACCTATGGAAATTTCTAAAGAGCCACAAACAGCTTCAAGGTTCCGTCCTCAGAGGTGCTTTGAAATCCAGCAGGGAGAGAAAATCCCTGCACCAGGAAGATTCAAATCAAAATGGACCAGTGAGGCAAGGAAGAAAGGGGTGCTATGCCCACCCTCCTTCCACACCTCTGGTTCCTCTCCCTGTGGCTACAGAGCCTCCTTCCTTCCCATGTGAGCAGCTGGGAACCTGCTGTCCCCAGTGCAATGCACCCTCTAAATTTCTAAATGTAGCATCGAGTCTAACCTTCAGGAGAGCACTCTCAGAAGGTCTGCAGACCTCTGGTGCTAAAGTGAGGGAAAAGCTGTCCTTGGGGTTGGCTGGCATGGTCTCCGTTTCTTAGTTCTCCTGCTGACCTCTTGCCCTGGTGCCCTTCGGTGAACTCAGCAGGGTCTCATGGCCACGGAGGGGGAGGCCGAGTCCCCGTGGCTTCCCGGGGCACAGGCTCCCTAAGAAGAGGTGCAATGTTGTTCACGTCTCTGCTCTCGACATGCTGCTTTTTGGCCCTCTCTGCCATGCCCTTGCTCCCTCCCGTGCCAGTGCGTGCCGGTCCCCCCAGCTGGAGGAGAGCCCAGCTGGGCTGTGCAGCTGGCGTGGAGGGGGCAGGAGGCGAGGGCAGTCCCTGTACCAGCTGCACCCTCACACAGGAAGGCCTCCCACATCTGCCGGAGAGGCGACGTGTCTGCCGATTTACCAGTTGCGTGTGGCTTGCTGCCCTTACAGCTGCGTGAAAGCCATAGGACTCTGTCCTGTCCTCCCCCCGTGCCCCCACGGCAGGATGAGTGTGCCTGGCTGGGGGATGCTCGGGAGGTAGTGATGAGAGCTGCGGCCAGCAGCATCGGGCGAGGGAGGGCATTCTTCAGGTTAGGGCATGCGCCTCCGGAGGGGCGAAACACAGCTCGCGCCGAAAAGGAGAGAGAAGTCGGGAGGTGTAGTAGGATGGTAAAGGCTGTGCTCCCTCGCTTTCAGGAGCGCCATCGTCCTTTTCCGTTGCTCCTCCCGTATCACTGGTGACCCTAAATGATATTCCATCTCCCACCTTTAAACTTGCTTGAACATGTGTTGCCATGTCACCTGCTTTTCACCCACACACTCTGGTTCACGAGCTTCCCCACACAGTACTCCCAGCGACATGACTTGCCTCTCTTCGGCAGAAAGTAGCTTGTCTTAGGGGAGTATTTGTTAAACACGACACAGTCTTGAATTAACATCTGACATAAGCGTTGCTGAAAGAAAATGGATCCCACCTATTGTGCAGCAGGTATAATGGGGCTTCTTAAACAGCATGGTTTGGGAATAACCCAATTCCTTAATTAACTTTCTTTTTCTATGCCAAACCCAAGTTGCTCAGGCAGTTTTATTCTTTTCCCATGGCTGGGAGGCAGTACAGTGTTTTAAGACTTCAGTAAAGCTACATGTTGATTTTTAATAACACCCATGTCTTGAGGCTGATTGTGGGGGATCACTGTCATTAGTCATCTTGTTTAAGCTTACTAACCAGTTGGTTGTCAAAAATATCTCTGTTTTGGAAGAAATCTGACACCTTTTTGCTCTATTTCTTTAACAGATTAGTTTGCTTTTCCTCGGCTCCTGTGTGAAGGGAGTCTGCCACCCTGGAACCAAGCTCCTGTTTGAAATAACTAGCATATATCTATGAAGGATTCGTGAAAGGTTTCAGGCTTTTTGTTTGTTCTTTAATTATTCCTAATTAAACATCAGAGGATCACTTGAGATAGTTGAAAGCTAAAATGCCTTTTCTGCAAGGAATTCATCAGCTCTCAGTTATTTACCTGCCATGGTACTGCTGATGAGTGGCTCAGGTTTGTCTCCTATGAAGGGGAAAACCAAAAGCCTTCTCAAATGTCTGTTTTCTGTGGGTGGATGTAGGCACTGGCTAATAGTCACGCACCCGTGCTGTGGTGGTAGCCATCAGACTGGTCCTGTGCTGGGCCTGAGGCCCTCGAGTGCTCTGCCCCGGTCCTCCCACATCTCTCTCCACGACCAGGCTCCACCTGATACGGAGGGTGCTGCTATGCTGTGGGTGTCGGAAAGGGCAGGAGGCAAACAGCCTTTTTCTCTCTTCTCACTGGTGATGCTCCTTTCCCCTAGGCAAGTGCTGAAGGTTAACCAGGCAGAGCCCGTACGGGGTAGTGTTGGCCTCTGCTGTGGCATGATAAACCTTCACCACATCTCCATGGACTGGTTGGGGACAGGAGGTTTAGTGACTTGGTACCTCTAATCCTCTAAACCCCCACTGACTCTCTACTCAGGATGTTATGGGACTTAAAGCTTCTGTTGTAGCCTGAGATGTAGTGTATCAGGAGTGCATTTCTCATGTTTTTCTTGTGAGTTTAGGAGGAAATGGGTTGCCTGGATTTCATCTATAGATGCATTATGCTTTGAATAGGGGCCATCTTTCTCACGGATTTAAGCCACAGCACTCTGCGTGTTGTGGTATTGGCCTACTACTACAATCTAAAAAGATAACTTCGCTCCCTCCCCGTCCCCATGCCCTTTTACAGGTGTACCCAGCGTCTTTCAGACAACTCTGAACCACAATTCAACCTTGTATATTCACACTGAGCTGGTCTAGTGACGCCCATAGTAACCTTGAATGGTAAAGGTGGAGCGCCCTGTGGCCTCCTAAACCTGCAGTGCACTTGTCACACAGATGATCTAGGCAGCTACTTTGGTGTTTAGAGGATCAGAAACAAGCCTTTCTCTCGTTACTATTACTTTCCAAATCAAGGCTGGGATGGAGACTTGTATGTGATATTAAACAAAAAAAATGCTAAAGAATGAGCACATTCAAGCCAGGAATGTTCTGAGATTACGATTTCAAGTTTATCAGAGTTGGGGGCGGGGGGGGGGTGGGGTGGTTGACAGTGTCGCCTTGTGTGATACCATCCCGTAGCTGAGTATATTCCCTTGTAAGTTTCTTTGTGCGCCCTCGGTACTCCTATTGACTCGTGACAAAAAGCTCTGAGGAGCACTGGCGGGTTTGTGTTGCAGCCTGGGATGGCTCTGTAATGAATCTCCGAGTGGGAATTTCCATCTCCGCTTCTAGCTTCTGTCTCCTGCCGTGGATTATCTATATACATGTAGCTCATGGTTTAGATGGGGTTAACGAACCAGGAAGGTCCTGGTCCCTACCCAGTTCCTACACTCCTTGTACACAGGCACGGGGAATCTGCTCCTTCGTGTGGGAGTGTGGTCAGCATGGCACAAACTCCCCTCTGCCTGCAGACAGGCTTTTGGCTCACTAGATCATCTTCAGCCACTGATTTAGAACTGATTTACGGAACATATTTGTGACCCTACCAAAGCAGTTAGTAATATTTTATTTTCATTTAAGCATGTTCACAAAGTAGAAGGCACTGTGACTCCTTTACATCAATATACAGCCCGAGCTCCTGTAAATTACAGGGGATGTTGTAATAAGATGCATTTCTGCCTTTAAGGTTTAGAACAAAAATTATCTAATATCCTTTTTTTTTTTTTTTTTTTTTTTTGCTATTACTTGCAAATAGGAATTGAATAAGCAAAGACAGACCATTACAACTGTGGTATCAGAGGGTGTTCACCTCGAAACAAAGGGATTTCTTCACATTCAACCTCATTAGTCTGATTAGTGGGCTTGTAAAATGAAGCATGAAAATGAAACATGACAGAGACACAAATTGATTGTACTAAAATCTACACAAACTGCTGCTTGGAAATGAAAGGATGACAGCCATCTTCTCTGAGCTGTTTAAAAAGTTCAGTTTTCAAAGCAGCTCATTTTTTAAAGCCTGTAAATTACATTTCTATAGCTGCTAAGGGGAGACACTAAGAAGCTAAAAAATCCAAATGAGCGAGTCAGATGATTTTTTTTTTTTAAAATATGGCAGAAAAATCTGAAGATGTAACAAATTATCAGTAGAAAGAAATGCTGGGCAGGAACGTGCTATGACTGGGTAGAAATGGATGACAGCCTACTTGTTTCCATTTTTAAAATGGAGAGAATAGTCAACATTATTTTCAAAAATGTCTCTTTGTATCCTGCTGACTTCTGTCTTCAGGCTCACTGTGTCCTGTTTCCTTGGTTATTATAAAAATACCTGTTCGATTGGATTTTGACTAGAGATATCCTGAGGGAGAGCAAGTTTACTGTTTCAGCCTTAGTTCAGTTACTAGCACCGTGCGGTGCAGGTGCAACACCGTCTCATACCTCTAGTGCTAGTTGTAGAGCTATAACATATTATCTTTAAAATATGGGTTTGAGTGCCTAGTTTTCTTAATAGAACTTAGTCTCACAGGCCTGTGTCTCTTTGGGTATGGACTGATTTACTTCTACATATGTCTCATACTGTCATACAGGGCCTATCCGACTGCAGTGTGTGCTGCATATGACTGTGCAGCCATCCACATTCTTTTTCTTCTGTAGCTCACTCAAAAAAAACCCAAAAAACCAAAACCCCCCAAAACAAAACCAAAAACCAAACAAAAAACCAAAACAAACCCAAAACAAAACCAAAAAACCTACAACCAACCAACCATAAAAACCTACAACCAAACAACCAGAAAAACCCCCCAATCAAAACAAACAGCACCAAACAACAACAACCCCGCACCAAATAATTTGAATGTACGTTTTGGTCCTGCTGCAATGCTACCTTCAAAGATGACTCATGGTGATACAGATAAGATCCCAGAACTCCCTTTGCAATTGTGTGGTCTGCGTTTCCAATAACGGCATCTGGAAAAGGATTTCTAAATGCTGTTGCATGTTGTGAAAAAGCGAGGTGGAGATATTCACTCAGGAGAAGAACTCGGCATCTTGGTTGTTAGGAAAGGAGGGGTACGGCTAGGGGGTGCAGCAAACTGGGGAAGTATCTGATTACTGTGAAATAAGCTGTTGTGAGGGTGGGCTGTGGAGCAGGAGCGTGCTTGGGGGACCCTGCAATGCTGCGTTTGGTCCTAGCAAGCTGCTGCCGTTATGGTTTGGCTCGCTGGGAAGAGCAGGGTAGGACATGAAGATACGGGTGCACTATGGTGCCACCCTTCAGGCGGCAAAGCTTGGGGATCTAGTGTGTAAGGGGAAAGTATGTGTTTTGGAAAGCCTGCGGCAATTTCCTATTGAGCGGCTTTTGCCACGTGCGATGCTGCTCTGTAACACACACCCATAAAGTATTTCCATGAACCATGGAAGTAATGCATTGTCAGGCTTATTTACTCTCTTGCTTTGTATATTCGTGAATTGTGCATTAACTGTGTTAAACCTAAGTAAATGGGTTTCGTATAGACAACTGATGTTGGGGACAGCACATGAAAGGAACAGCTTATTCAGCCACTGCACTTCTGGCCCGCATCTCAAGGAACATCAGTGCCTGCTGTGCCGAGGCGCAGCACGACCTGCAGCACGCAGGGCCGTCCCGTCCTGGGGTCAGCAGTGCCCCATGGGGAGCACGAGTTCCCGCTGCAGGCTGCAGAAGACCCAATTTTTCAAGGGCTTGTACGTGGTCCACCCTCAGCAAGCGGTTAGTAGCATAGGCTTTGCAGACATGTGGGACTTATTTCTTTGGCGTGAGTCAGGATGTGATTCTGCCTATAAGAATCAAAGGACTCTTCAAGTGATTTCCATGGAAAGAAGTCACGACAAGGGGAGGAAGGAGGATCGTTTCTTTCTGTTTTCTTGGAAGCGTCCTGGGGAGTGGCTCAGCAGGAGGCGGTGGGAGTGCTTTCTCTCTCTGAGGTGGCTCATTTGGGATCCACTCTAAACATACCCACCTGGGAAAGCGCTCTCTTGGTCGGATTCAGGACAAGTCATTTGAGCACGCCCAGCATGGCAGTCTGCCGTTCGCCTGTTCAGGTTCTTGAGTGCTGGGCACAGGCACTTTTCACCCAGTTTACTGTTTTCAGCACAGGTTTGTGGAATTTATGCACTGAACAGGATAGAAGAAATCCTAGAAAAATAAAACCTTATTTAGCTAAGTGTGCGTGTGTTTCTAATACAAAACCTCAGCGCAAACAAACCCTGCCCAGCAGGGACTGTGTCAGAGAAAGAAGAATGAGAGCACTGTTGACTTGAAAACTCCCTGCCTTTCTGATGAACTTAAATGAGTTCCAGATATTTCATTGGTTCCTGGTTCTTCTGCTGGTTACTCAGACGAGTATTTTGGTGACTTTCATTTTTTATATAAAGATGTGTTGTTCTTGGTTTTGCATGGAGGGTGGGAGAATGTGTAAGGAGGGGTGAGGCTGGAAAAGTTACTCTAAAAATGAAAGAGCAAGTGTTTATTCATTATATTGGGATATAATTGATGGTTGCAAAAGCCAGGGCTTTGCCTCCACTTTTCAGAGTGTTTGCGTGGATTTGCACAGACTTTGCTCGCTGTGGATCTGAATAAGGCAGAAAGGGGTGCTAGATAAGAGCAAAAGCAGTGTGCAGTTGTTCAAGGTGTTGCCTATCATTAAACAGAATCTTTTCTGCAGAAGAGAGGTTTTGAGAGGGGAAAGGGAGGTTGACCAAAATTTGAAGTATTCAGTGTTTGTTTCTCCTTTATCTTTGTGATTTCAGCAGTGATCAGACTGGCCGTAAAAGAGATGATACTCTGCACTCCAAAAACTAAAGTTTAAACTATGTTGTGAACCACAAGCTGCGTTAAAATGTGTAAATATGCTAAAAACCATCATCATCTCTGTAGTTGAGCAAGGCACAGAAAAGCTTATCTTGATATTTGCAGTTAAAATACTGGAGATTAACAGGCTTTCCCAGTGAGCTTCCGTTGGTTTGCTTTCTGCTACCTCTGTTTTGGGGGCTAAGGACAGCCCTTGTCTGCATGGGCAGTAGGGCAACAGACACGGTTAGCATCTCCTGCTCTTCCAGGAAAAAAGCCGATAGATGTCACGCGACGTACCTAAAAATGGGCAGTGCCGACATGTGTTTTGTGCTTCGTTTGATCCAATATAACTGTTGTGGTGCTGCTGTGTGGAGGAGGGCCTGAATTGAAATTATATATATTTACGTTGATCATAAGGCTCATCATATGAGGCAACCTTTGTGGTATGCCACTTGGAACTTCATGCAACTTCTTCTACAAAATAATGCCAGGGAGCCGTGGGCTTTGGTCTGGGTTTTTGGCAATTGTGAAAAAGAGAGCAAGACTTCCAAGCTGCTGGTTTTTTTGCTAGAGAACCTAAAATAAAATTCAGTTGCATAAACAGTCGTAACTGGGAAAATGCATCCCTGTCGATGTCCATAGAAAGAGCTTGCTTCTGGAAAACTCTGCTGAAGTGGTGGTGTGACCACTTTCCTGTCACCCTCTCCAGCAGGCGAGCGAGTGGGTTTTAGTTTGCCTGCAGGAATGTTTACCATTCATTTTTTCTGACTTACGGGTTGTAACTGGCCAGAGAGGTCCTTGCGGGTCACTCTTCTTTGGGGCTCCCCGGGGTTCTCCAGGTTCGGAATACCCAGACTCTGGAGTGAATGCATAAGGATTGCCCAGGGCTGAAAAAATACTGAGGGATACAGCTGGACTCTGAAATCCCACCCTAAGTGAGCTTGTTGGTGTCAGTCAAGCACGTAGCAGCACCTGGAACTGCTCTTACAAGGTTATGTGCTTCTCTTTATCTCAGGCTTAATTTTTGTCCTGAACACGCCATTATTTGTACGGGAAGATTCGGGGAGCCACAAATATGAATTCTCTTCCCGTTAGTGTTAGCTCTATGGTGCTGATAGGACTAAAAGAACAAAACCATACTGTTCCTCTTACGGCTGGGAAATTGTTCTGGCTTTACAGACAGAATTCAGCCATCTGGGGAAATTGCTCAACTCTGCTCTCACTTCCAAAACTGCAGGAGAAACTGTATGTACGTCTGAAATTTGTTAGGATTTTGCTCGAAGCACAGTGTTGAGGGGATGATGAAAGAGATGCTGTGAGCCAGCAGAACCTTTTTCATCCATACCCCGCCAGCGCTTGCTTGAGTAGCAAATGGAAACAGCCATCTGATAGCTGAGGAAAACGTTTGAAATGAATTGGTGGCGGTGTTGCAGCTCTCAGGGGGAGGCACTAGCCTCCTGTGGCTTGGAGCATTGAATCTGCTTTCATGTCAGGGCAAGGGCTGTGGTCTGCCATGCCCAGCAGCTGGGGCGGGAATGGGGTTTGGACATTTTCAACATGAGCTCAGATTGAGAACCGCAGAAGCTGAGGGTTTGGGCAAAAAGGGCCGGGCATCTGGCCGACAGTTGTATCGATCAGGCGGCCAAAGCAAGGGCCTGACCAGAGTCCCCGGTGCTGGAAGTCCCCACATCCATGCTCAGGAGCTGGCACTGTCTTTGCAAGCCAGGTTTATGCTCGTGTTTCTGTTTCCTAATGAGACATCTTAACCACATTACTAATTGGGAGGCATGACTGAAGAGAATTAAGTAACTCCTTGATTACAGGAATTTAGTACTACTTCAAGAAAAAATGTTCCATTTGAGGCCTGTGGCAATCACAAACTGCAAAAACTGCAGGCTATCTTTCGGACAAAAGGAATGTTGGTGGTGCTTCCAAGCTGAGTAGCTAAGGTTTTTCTCACTTTTTTATTATTTTATTTGAAGCCATTTTTAATGTGAACACCCCAAAATGGGGTACATAGCAACTATTAGAGCCTTCCTATGGTGGTTTTGTAGCTTCAGTTGACTAAGAAAAGCAACAAGAAAGAGCCCAAGGGAGCAAGAATCCACGCCTGCCATCCCTGAGGACGAGGGTGAGCTCACGTGCAGCCCCGGGTAACCGAAGGTGCCTGTGTGCTGGCTTGTGCTAAGGGAGCAGAGCAGGGACGTGTGACAGGTGTTGTTGTCCTAAGAAAATATCGTTAAGGATCTTCTTTTTTCTTAGAAATTGTTCCTTCCTCTCTTGGGAAGCCTGTAATAAGGGAGTTGGAGGGGAAAATGAGTAAAGGAAATAATGCTGTTTGTTTAAATGTAGCTGAATATTTCCAGTTCTCCACTGTAGGACTTAAAAAAGAAATAAAAATATTTGGTATGTCTGTGGATAGCTTTATAAAGCTCCTCAGAGAGAAGTATGAGATGAAATCTTCACCGTCTAGAACCAGAGCAGTTGTGTGTTAGTGTTTTCCTGTGCTCTGCCTATGTTGCAAGTGAGTGCTCTGAATCACCTGCTGTCCGCAGATCTCAGTATTGCTTAGGAGCTGGTGTCTCAACTGAAAAGATAGTTGGACTTTGCTCCAAGTTATCTGGACTTTTTCGTATTTTATTAGTAATCACAATATATGCCGGGATGTTGAGAATTTCTTAACAGTATTTTGTTGTAACCATTTGTTTGATAAACAGCGTGACTCTTACTGCATGAAATCTATGGTCTAGGAAAAATGTTGGCTTGATCATTTTAAAAAGATGGACTTGAAAATCAGCCAGAGACTGAGACCAGCGCCAAGTCACGAGAGCTTGGCAAAACTGCACAATTTTTCAGCGGAACGTAGTGAGCGTTGAACAACATTGTTGGGATCAGTTCTATGCTGGTAGAGATACAAGACCTGATGCTAAGAAATGGTGCTTTTAGGTGGTGAAAGGTGACGTACACTTCGTTTTAGGCACTTCTACCGGCCTACTTGAGGGGAAAAAAGATATCAAAGTTTTTAAAAAAGCCATAATAAATCCCTATTCAGCAGAACAAAACTTGGCTATTAACACAATCTATGTATTCCATTTCTGGCCAGGGTTTGGGTCTTTTGGGTGCATAAGTTGCAATGTCGGAGTTTAGCTGTCCAGGTTATTCATATGCATAAGGGAAAAACCACTAAAACATGAGAGGTGTTTAGCTGTAGTAGAAAGGAGGAGAAATAAAAGGAAAAGAAGCTCAAGGCACTACTAGTATGTTCCTTAAGCTACTTGACTATGGGAGTGGTGAATGCTGGAAGCTCTTCCAAATAAGCGCTAGCAATAAGCTATGTTTGGGCACCCCAAAAAATAATGTCTGGTAGCAGTACTTTATAGTAGCAGCCAGTGATTGCAACCTTTGAAAGACAGAAATTGATCTGAACAGGTTAATCTCTACTTAAGAGATTGGCTTTTTTTTTAAAACCCTCAGTTGGATTAGGATCTGACATGCTGAGTTAGTCTTTGCCCAAGTGCCCTGAAGATCAATAGGATGCTTTTAAAAGGGGGAGCAACAACAAACAGGCAGACCAGCACAACAGGCACACCCCCATTCGCTCCCCAAGGCTGGGTGTTGTGTGGTTACTGTTAACTGCAACAGATCTGGAAGCAAGGAGTTCCTTTCTGCGCCTGCTGAGCATCCTGGCTAGGAAAGGCGGCGATGATAGCCGGCTTCTGCAGGCTGTTTGGAGGACTTGCTGCTGTTTGAGAGGCTCAACGCTGTCGGTACAGGTGCTGTGTGTTTCAAAGGCGGCAGCTATCAATCATTAGAAGGGTCAAGCACCAACAGCTTCCACACAGTTCAGTCTGAATTTAAATGCATTTTTGGAATGAATTTCTTAATGCATGTCTGTCGTCCTACAGCGTGATCAGTATTATTACACAGGCAAAACGGGCAATTTTCTATGCAGAAAAGGATGAGCATCTTTAACAAACAGCAGCATTGGGATAAGGGACTGGGTGGGTGAAGCAGAGGCTGGGATGGAGGAAAGGCCAATTCCTGGGCTTGTCATGGCTGCCCATGATGGCTTCTGTTAGTGCCACAAAAACTGAAGCAGGGAACTGTGGCGATTCAGCCTCTAAAATGCCATTTTGTCAACTTAGTTTTCCTTCTATTTTTTCCCTGAAGGGTAGCATTACAAGAGGCACCCTCACCTCCTCCAACAGAAATACGCCTTCGAAGTGGAAGCAGCAGTCGGCACCCCAGGATGTGTTTCAGCAGGGCCTTAATTCTCCAGTTGAGCAAAGCTGGGTAAACTCTACAAAGAGGTTGGTGGTACAGACCTTTGGCAGGCTGCTTCCCAGCTCTCAAATACAGGTAACTTTTGTTCTTTCATTCTCAAAGATCAATGCAAACCTTTATTTTCTATAAATAATTTAATAAATACTTTTGTTTTACAATGATACAACAAGTAACAAATTCATAGCAAATGAGTCACAAAGAATTTAGGATCAGTATACTTTTAATAAGGTATCAGTGTCAAAATACATTTCCTTATCAAGTTAAAGTTCCCATACAGTTATAATGTCAATAAGAATTCAGCAATATAGATTATGAAATAATTATGATAAAAAGTATGATTAATATTAAGACATGGAATATTTTTCAGAGTGTTTTAGTAAACTGTTAGGGTATAACATTTTTAATGCTGAAACTACACAAATAAGAAACAGAAGAGCAGTATTCAAGTGTTTTTAATCCTTGAAGCCTTTACGTCCTTGCCACTGCAAATTTGTCAAATCGGGCTTGCTGATTTTCATCAGATTTTGATGCTTACAATGTATTTTTTCCACATGGTAATAACTTCACTTTAGGAGTAGATTATTTTTCATAATAAACTCCTGCAAGATTGCCATATTTTTTTACATTATGTACCAATAACAAAAGATCTTCAGCTTTTCTAAGTACGCGTGGCTAAGACTCACTTAACACAGCAAACTCTGAAGTGCTTTATGAACCCAAGGCTCCCTCCCTGCAAGTGTCAGTGCATGGATATAAAGCAATTTTATAAACTAGGCTTCAGCAGAATCAGAAGTCTCAACAATATACCTTTGTTCTAAGTTTCTGGGCCAGATTTTTACCTTTTGTACATTGCCACTGTTCCATTTTCTTCAATGAAGCTATGATGATTTATACCAGTGGAGGAAACAAGATCATCTATCCCAACATAGATCTAGGTCTGTATGTATTTCAAAGTCAACTGTTCGCCTGCCTTTTTCTGACTTCAATATTTTTACTCTTTAAATATGTTGTCCTTTAAACTTTCAAATCCCTTTGCCTTTGAAAGTATTCAAAGCCTTATTTTTAAAATATGTTCAGGACAACTAATGATAGTTGGAAAGGAGCTGTGAAAATGTCTGGCTGCCTTTTAATGACATTTCAGCTACTGATTAACGAAAGGTAGGTAAAAATGAGAGAGACCTGCCTGCCTATTCATCTCACTCCGCACTCCTTTGCATTTTGTCTACTTGTAAGGTGAGTTAGCCTAATATGCTGGGAAACACTACTTTAAGTTTTAATGATTCAAGATTGCAATTATATGGCTAGCTAGCATATAAAATGAAAAAGGGTAACATTAATCACAGGTGTTAGTAGAGGCCGCTGGTCAGACTCCTGAAATGTCAGCAACATGATAACAAACACTAGTAGTTCTATGAGAAACAGCTCTTAAAAGTTATTGTGTCCTAGATGTAGCAAAAGTACCAAGAAATGATTAACAACTGACCCAGAAAGAAATCTTAAAAAAAAAAAAACCAAAAAACAACAAAGAACAAAACAAGAAACCCCAACACAAACAAAAACACAGGTCTAAATCCTCCACTGGGGTAAATCTGTAGGACTGCCTTGGCTGTAGCGCTAAGCCAGGTTAAGGCAGCTGCGACTGTGGCTTGCTTCTGAGGAAAAAAAGCTTACAACATGCAACTTTCACAGATACCCACAAACATCGCAGTTCACCATTCACATTTCTTTTCAACAAAGTGTATAAAAATGAAGGGAAGGGGGAGGCAGAAGGCTGGGATTTTTCTTCAATACGCTTTTCCAAGTTATTAAAGTTACAATACAATAAATGCTGAAAAACAAAAAGACTCAAAGGATTTCAATTTGGCAGAACAACAAAAAACTGTGGTTGGAGATCAAATTTGTTTCATTCATCTTTGGCAATAAAAATAAATCTTTGCAGTACTGTAGCCAAAGGATCACATGACGAGGCATTTATACCACAGCTTTTTATTAGCATGAAATCTGAAGAAAATTTCAGTGTATAAATTACAGGTAATGAGATAAGGGGAAGGTAATCAAACTCTCTAAACAAACACTTTGATTGCAATAGAGAAAATACAGTAGATGTAGTTCTTTAACATGAATAATAAAGTGAGTAACTTCAAAAGGCCACTATTTGGTAACGTGGACAGGTTCAATATCTAAGTAAAATCCTGTAAAAGTGTATTGGTATTAGAAATTGTCTACTTGCAAAAATATATTTAAAAACTGAAGCTGTTTTGAACAGTATAGGCCACGGAATATTGCAGGATCGCTCAGGTTGCCTGGTCCAGCGCTCTGAGCAGTTCACTGCCCTGCAGAAGCGTAAAGCTGCCCAAAACAGGGACGTTCACCTCACAGTCATATCTCGTCAACTCGGGCAACAAGTAGGGTTCAAAGGAGGGCCCCAGCAGGCGACTGGTCATACCTGGAAGAGAGCCGTGAAGTAAGTCATGGTGCTGAGACCGGAGAGACAGAGAGAGGACTCCCCTCCACTCCTCCCTCTTCTGTTTATACCCGTTCTAATTGCATTTTGTGTTTATGTCAATATGCCTCAAACCACCAGCAGTTACAGGTTTCAGAGCACACCTCTATGCATCGCTCTGCCTTAAACGGTTGCAGGCTTGTCACATGGACACCTGCAGGTTTTCACCTCCACACCCCCAAATTAGATTGTCCTGAGAAAAAGGATATTGGTGCAGATGGGGAAAGCTGTAGCAAACACCACCATTCCCAAATTGATGCCTACTCCCCTTATATATTAAAAGATACATACGTATATGTCCCCTTTAATTATTATTTTAACTTTTAGAAGGCACATATTAAGACTGTAACCTACAAAACTCCCATACCAATGCTGCCGTGAAGTTGTTCAGTACAATTTAATCAATTCCATCACAAGACAAGAGTATGGATGGAGAATAACTGGACCTCCAAGGTAAAAAGGTATTAAGTTTAATTGAAATGAAAGGCAAAAATATTTTTCCTCATACATTACAAATGTAAACATTAAAGTTTCACACTAAACAACAAAACTAATTTTTCATTCTGTGAACCAATACATATTTGGTTTTTATCATTCTCCTCCATATTTTCCTAAGCGTTTTCTTCCATGGAATCAGCTTTAGAACTAAATAACAACATTTTCTGATTTTTGTATTTGACAGCTCTTACCTGATGCTTTATGAGCTGGCTGGGCACTATAGTCCTGACAATGGGAACTGTAAAACGGAGGGGGAAACGCTCCTGCTTTCAAATTCTCACCAGGACTGCCACAGGTGGGTGGCGGCTGCTGCTGCAGTTGATTCATTGGTTGGCTCAGACCTCTCGAGTTACAGACAAATTCATCTGATTTACACAGTAAGGAAGGGGGTGAAGTTAAGCCAGTGTAATTATAGTAGATAATACTAATTCAAAACAAAGTGATCCTTGGCGTGACGGTCACATGGCATACGCATACCTACATCTTGTCACAAAGTTCAGAAACAGCCCGAGCTCTAGAATTAGTATTGCACCCAAGATATGCTTGTGTAAGGAAATGCAATGTTGTAGAGAGAAAGTATCAGTTCTAGCTCTGAGATGTCTGCACCTTGGATCAGCACAAGGTAAACCCCCCTCTCCATTATGCTGATCGCTGTTACAGCCAAAGTGAGGGTGCAAACACACAGGAAATCATCTACCTGGTAGCTATCAAACGTACCTTAAGTTGTTCAGCTCTTAGTGATACAACCTGATCTTAAATTATAGCTTAGTGTAATATTTACAGAGCTTATTTACAGCCCACTTTTGAAAGAACTATCTTAAAATTGTGTTTCAATACATAACATTGCAAAACCACTTCCTTTTGTCTTACCAGTAAGAACACCTGTGCTGAGAGGCGACTTTTCTGTCACCAAGGAACAGTTTTTCCCTTTGAGAAATTTCATTCTCTTCCACATTAGGTGAGATGGGTTAATGACAGAGGGATCTCCCTAGAACGTGAAGAAAAGCAAAACCAATAATTACACTGATCGCCATGGTGAGTCCAAAGTTGTGAAGGGAATGCATACTTATGATTACCCCACTCAGCTGTTGCAACGCTTGTTCTTCATAGTCCAGTTGTCGCTTCAGTTTCAAACTGTTAGACAGAGCAATTCTTGACGGGTTTACATCTATGCCTCGTTGCCCAAAAGCATCCAAGGGCCTGTGGAGAAAAATAAATCTCTGTATGAGTGAGCAGGGAGATGAATCTGAACCATCTTGGTCATTTATAGACATTCTTCTTTCATTTCAAGGCACTTCAGGTTATCTTTGACACGACAGTGGACAGACCTCAAATGTTTTTGTTTCCTTTTGTTAGTCATCCCACAAGCTTTGGAAGCTTTTGACTTTTGGGATCAAAGACCAATGAAATTCTAGCATAAACAGCCTCTAGAGATCCCCAGGCAGACATAAAAATGCTGTGGAAAAGTAAGTCAGGCGATTTTTAAGGACAGGATTTTGAGAGCCACGCCTGCCCCTTTGCCTTGCATACTAAATAGGTTGCTATTGTCTGGGGACAAACCCTCTCTTTCCAGATGCATATTCCAACACCACTGGTATTTCTGCCAACAAGACAACCCAGAAAGCAAACTGCAGAGCTTCGTGTTATAAAATGACCACTGCTATTTTATTTACTTCCTGAATGTTTTAGCGTGACCAACACTGAAGACCCAAGAGCTCAGAGAAACGTCTAGCTATGACAGGAAACTTCCAGGACTGTAGTCTCTGATCTATATCTCATTGCATACTGATCACGTGTGTGAAAAAGTGAACAAGGTGAGGAAGGGCTGTAGAAAAAAAGCCTGTAATTTTAAATCTTAGCTGTAGTATTTACATATGCCAACACTGAATGTACTATCATCCATCCTTCTCCCCTATTTTCTGTTCTGCAAAAAATATATGCAAGGTAAGAAAGTGTTTATGGGTGGCAGCTTACTGCCGGAGCAGTAAGCCTTTTCCGTACTTTTCTTGAACAGCATAAAGTCGAGGAGGCTTTGCAAAATTACTGGAGTAGTTTTTACCTGACCAGCAGGAAATCCACTCATGCATCATTACAGGCAATGACAAATTAGCCCACTTCCACCGGACTGACTGCCACGGGGACAGCACCACATTGATTCCCCTTAGAGATGCAGCCTGGTGCCTATCAAAACACCTTATTCCAGCTGAATTGAGAAAAATATTTTTTCAAGATTATGACCGCCCTCATCCCCTAAAAGCTTTTCTGAGTAAAATACATATTTATACCAAAAAACCTCTTACCTTCTTTTATATACGGGCATGCTTGGAGAATGTACTGGTGGCCCTGAAGGGGAACTTGATAGGGGTCCTGAGTATTTATCCATGACTCTCCATTTAGCCGGAACATATTCTAATGGGGGATCAGGTGGCCACTGGGTGTTTGGTCTTCCTCCCATCGAAGACAGGGGAGTGCTGGCTTGGTCATGGTACGGTGGCAGTGATGACCGACTCATGTTGTTGAAGAACACCAATGACAGGGACCCATGACCAGGGTTCATGTTTTTATTTGATAGCTGTGGGCAATATTTCTCTGGGAGGAACTGATTCTGTGAAGCAGAAGCAAGGGGTTGGAAGATGGTACTCATGCTACTTAGACTCTGCTGGGTATTTTGTGCACTTTCAGACAGAGGACGTTCTTCTTGGCAGATTGGGCTGAGCTGGAAATCTTCTCCGTCCATAGGAATGTAAGGAGCCAAGGTTTCAAGGTCCAGTTCATTGAAGTCAGTCTGCAGAAAAAAAAAGTAAGTTCATAAAGAAACTAGAAGTTAACAACAGTTATTGCGGCAGTTAGTGTGGTAGGTGTGAAGCTGAAATATCACTGTATGCCAAATTTACCTACAAGAAACTGGCCAGCTCCTATTTAAAGATGTCTTTTTCTATGACTAGCCTACATGTCCATCATATCATCAGCAGCAAAGACAATGAACTGAAGGAAAAAGCCTCCTAGGTAAGCAGTATTTGCTAAAGCAGCTTGCATGCAGCCTGCAACGTCGGTGTGATCTGAGGTAGATCCTGTGTTTCATTATGCTTGGCTGCCAAGACTCTACAACATCTAGCATGTAGCTCAACCTCAGGCTTTTTGGTGCTAAAATAGAAAATACAGCTTTCTCATAATCTGTCTACATGAAAAAAATGTGTCTAAAAATGCAAAAGTTTAAAAAAATGTAGTTGGAAGGACACTATGACATTTAAATTTGTTGGGGGTTTTTTTATTATTATTCCTTGGAGAACTAGTCATATTTCAATTCATTTCTCTTGGCATTTAACCCGAGCTGAACTGAGGGAGAAATCAATGTTGGCAGCGGCACTTTTCTAACACCCATTTTGCCCACCAAAGCTGCTGATGTGGGGGGACACACCTGAGCAAGCAGGGGCTGAATCTGACAAAACTGCAGTTTGCACATGTCAAGTCTTGCACTGTGTTTGATCCTGATCCACGTTTTCCTCCTATCTATCTATTATTGCTTTCATTGCTCCTTCTGTGTCCAGACTTAGACAAATTTTGAATTTTATTCAGGACGCAGGCTTAGGTAGGCTGTAGTCCACAAATTGCACTGGCAAATTGAAGCACCTCATTTGGACCCAAATCACCCCACACTTTCCATAGGATTAATATAGGAGAGAAGTGTAAGGTCTGAGCTGCCAGCCAGCAATGCCTGTTCCTTCCTCTTAACCATAAATAGGTATAAGCTCTTAACAAAGGCATTACAATTCAGTATCTAAAGTTAGGTGAGCTGAATCAGGCCTACACCTTTTATTCACTAGCTTCCTTGATGTAATGTTATAATACTGGAGGATTAAGAGAGTTATTTATAGAGGGAATTTCTACGCTTACACCCTGATTAGAATGCAGGAGATGGAGACTGTGTGTTACTTTATGTACAAGTAACTGTCACATCTCTCTCAAATCCTCCAAGAGGTAAGGTGAGAAGAATATATCCAAAGCGAGAGTTTTCATTGTGTAGTTAGAGGAGATACATGCTATGAGGGGCATTCCTTTCTCATTTTGACATTTTGCAAGAATTAGTTTATTTATACTTTGTCCTAGAAAGGATGTTGTTGTGGTTTAACCCCGAACAGTAACCAG
>JMFS01107904.1:0-34457 GCA_000699545.1 Podiceps cristatus
AATTTCCTGTCTCCAGAAGAGATTGGAAATCATTTAATTGAGTAGAATTGTCATTGAGTTCACACGAAGTTTATATATTTCATTGTCTAGGCAAATTTTGGTGATGAAGATCTGATCTTATAAGGCTTTTTGTATAATTAGAATTGAAAGTATGCATCTGAAATGTCATGTTCCAGAAATAACCTTCCCAGCTATGAATGACAGAAGACAAGTGTTCCAGAGCTGCCATGTAATTGATACCTTAGCAGTTGATTCCCTTAAAAAGTCATCAGCGCTTAGCTGATACCATATGCATTTTATCAGAGCTATTCTTGGAGCTTCTCAGTTTATCTCTCAGCAGCATAACCTTGAACACTCCTAGCACAAAGGACTTTTTAAGTTAAGCAGATGTTTCTATGTACTTTTCAAATCTTAATTTAGATAGTCTTTAACAATAAATATACTGAAAAAAAAAAAAAAGTTGGTTGAATGTTATCAAAATTTACTCCCAGAAATTTAATACACAATCTCACCAGAGAATTTAAGTACTCCATGTCTATACCCCCCATGAGCAAATTTATAAATAATAGATCATATCACGATTAATGACCCGTAAAATACTCATTACGCCAGCAGAAACATGCTACTAACCTGATCTCTCAAAGTGCCTGTAAGAGTGGGCTAAGCCCAACGAAATCTTCTTGAACGACGTCCTTATCCAGAGTAAGATTTTTTTAGACAATCCCAGCATGAGAATTGTAGAGCCTCTAATCATAAAAACAAAACTACACAGTCTTGACAGTGTAGTTTTGTTTTTTTGCAATCCCTACACCCGAGGCGAGGCGGGGAATGCACGACTGCTCAGAAGTGCTAACATAGTTGTTTTGCCTTATATACCCCAGCTCTGCTGACAGGTCTGCCTCATCATGTCAGTGCCAGTTCTGATTGGTTTTCTAAAAGAAAGTATCTTGTGAGAGGGGATCCACTCTGTGTAACCATACACCACCCGTTGGCTTGATTGACAATGCTAATTTTGGAAACACAAAAGGGATTCACTGTAGGAAACATCATCTGTTCCAAAGATTTTGATTTATAATTTCATTTATAATGTGCAGTTTACAAGCCATTGCAAATTTCCTAAGTCATAAGCACAATACAAAGAAAGTAATAAAGAAGTGTTTTACCAGAAGGTAAGGACAAGTCAGAAGTAGTGTCATACCACTGAGATTCAGCCTGACTTTCTCTCATTATAAGACATACAAGAAGCTACCAAATGCATCTGTCAATCACCAGTCTAAATAAGTAAGTTAGGCTTAGACATGCGGTTGCACACTATTAGAATACACTGTTTAAATCAATTTTTTCCATAACTTTGAATTCTAAAAGTTTTTTAGTAATATATAGATTTGGAGCTCTGGGTTGTTTTTTTGTTTCCTTCATAATTTTCCAAGCAGTTAAGCTTAACAAACAGCAACATACAAAGTGCAGAAGTATAAATTTTGTGAAAGTAAATTAACACAGAAAACTACTGTAATTTCTAAAAATCAGATTTTAAGTCTATTGGCTTTTTTTTTTTAGACCTGTGGAGGCCTTGTGAGGACCACGGAGTTAATCATCAATGGAACAGTGTATCAGTTTATATACTTCCACTAGCCCAGCTTCATCAGGTTTTGGAGCTAATTGTACCATTACATTTGTTGTCTCCAAAAGAGAGGTCAGAGTTAGAAGACTACTCTTATCTATAGCTATAATGAGAGGTGCTTTGCCAAAGCACCACATCTGCCTGTTTCCATTGTTGCCTTCTTATTCAAGAATGCTTTTCTTTCCCTGTGAAGTGGAATATATAAAACACATACTTAGCAAACGCTTTAAGCAAATAACTGGCTCATAGGACTATTTATGTACTTAAAGTCAAGCATGTGCTTAGCTGTTTTGGTAAACGGAGGACTTCAGTCTGCTGTTACAAAGATCTGCATTGAAAGGGATCTTCCAGAGGATACCTAGAAAAGCAAACACAGGCTGGAGTTTTGTACTATAAAGCAGCTGCATTCCCGTTTAAAAGCAACCTGAAGTAAACCTCCAGCAGGCACTCCAGAAAATGCTAAGGATAGAGAGAATATGTTCGCTATCTTTTCTGCAAGGGGGTATTATGCTATCATTTGCAGATCTGAAAGAAACAAGAAAGGACATGTTGCTATGATTTCATAAAATAACTCCAGAAATTTGATCTGCCCTTTAATTTATCCATCCCATAACGTGTCAACTTTATGGCTACTCTTGGCATGCAGCAATAACAGCAGCAACGGAAACTAGAGGAATAGTCTCTACACTGGTACTGTCTATCTGGACTCTCACAGAGGTTGAAAGTCAGAGTACTATGGTTCATTTTTAACTTTCTGTTGCAAATAGATGTTAGAGAGCCTAATCTCTCTGTATAAGACTTAGCATGATAACAAATGCAACCCTACAGACCAGCAGGAAGGACAAGTTAGCTCCTACTAAAAACCACAAAATGTCCATAGAAATCTGTGTAAAGGGTATCTAATTTCTGATTCTAAATAGCAACTTGTTAAATTAGCAGTTGACTGTTTTTCTCTGTAGTTGAACACATAAATATTCAGTGAAAAATCAAACTTGGAGAAAGAACACTGGCTACTATCTGTAAACTTAATAAATGCAGCCAGCTTAATGATGATGTCTAAGTCAAATAAACAAAAAGTTTATGAACATGTGCTAATTTCTAAATGACAGAGGTGTTCAAACTGTCAGCTTTGAAGTTATGAGATGGCCAGAAGTTCAAATTTCTCTATTTCAATCAAGTCAACAACAAATAAGGACAATAATAGAAAGTTAGAAGGAAAAAAAATTGTTGCATTCAAATACATAAACCAAATATATTGTATTTTTAAAATAAGTTCCTTTGGCTTTTTTCTTCCAGAAGCTTTACATTTGCTTTTGATCACTGTTAAATATATTTCCATTCCAACAAAATTTTATATCTTCTCAAATTTTTGCTTTTGCTGGTGAATTCAGAAATTAAATTGAACAGTGAAATATTTCTCTTATATTTTCAAGGAAATAGAAATTATTTATATCACATGCCTTCTGTTAATGGAATGACTATCAGCCTAGTGTGATTTCTACATGTTTAGTGTCATACAGAGTATCCACAACAAAAAGCAGAAGGATGACTTCAGCCTTACTTGTGTCGCAAAACCACTGCTGATCAAAACATTTTTTCTTTGCTTCAGGATCAAACAAAAGCCACATCCAGGTAATGACAAAGACGTATTTTTTTTCAGGCAGATACACAAAGTGGGGATTGTTATGAAAATTTCAGCATATGCTTTAGTCTGCTACTGTTTTAAGTATATAGTGCCAATGTTACTATGGCATAAATATTACATTTACGTATTTCAAATGTTTCTTAGGAATCATTTTTTTACTGAAAGGGTTGTCAGGCACTGGAACAGGCTGCTCAGGGAGGTGGTCGAATCACCATCCTTGGAGGTATTTAAAAGACGGGTAGATGAGTTTCTTAGGGACATGGTTTACTAGTGGTTAGGCATGGTTGGACTCAATCTTAAAGGTCCTTTCCAACCAATGAATTCTGTGAATGTAGGCCAACAATACATTTAGAAAGTAATCTTCAACATAATGAAACATTGAGGTATGAATACTGGTAACCTCTTCCTATGTGATTCACTTGGGTTAATTCTAATAATGCTATTGACTTGATGAGTGGAGCTGCACAAAAGGAAGAATTACTTTAGTAGGTCCACATGAAGATGCCTTGAAAGCTGAAGACTCTAGTTAGAATTTAAAGTCAAATTAATTCTCTCAAATACTGAAAGATTCAAACTGCCATTTAGGCAAGTTTTCAATGTGCTTTTTTGAAGTGCCTTTTCCTAATTATTTTTTTTTAAATATCATAACCTTTCCATAATTCTTTGTCAAAAAGTACTAGTGTACTACGTGCTGTAGCCACACCACCAATATAGCATAAACTGTGCTTTCTTTCCTAGTCCCTTAGTCTATCTACACATGTTAATTTGCAAACTGCATAAAAAGAGTATATTTTTACTGAGTTGCCATCGATGGATCGATGTCCAGGTAGAGACCAGTGATGAGTGGCATTCCTCAAGGGTCAGGACTGGGGACAGTGCTGTTTAACGTCTTTGTCGGCAGTATGGCCAGGGGGACTGAGTGCACCCTCAGCAAGTTTGCTGATGACACCAAGCTGTGTGGTGTGGCTGACATGCTGGAGGGAAGGGGTGCCATTCAGAAGAACCTTGACAGGCTTGAAAGCTGGGCCTGTGTGAACCATATGAGGTTCAACAAGGCCAAGTGCAAGGTCCTGCATGTAGGTCGGGGCAATCCCAAGCACAGGTACAGGCTGGGTGGTGAATGGCTCGAGAGCAGACCTAAGGAGAAGGACTTGGGGCCAGTGGTGGATGAGAAACTTAACTTCAGCTGGCAATGTGCACTCGCAGCCCAGAAAGCCAACCGTATCCTGGGCTGCATCAGAAGCAGCATGTCCAGAAGGTCAAGGGAGGTGATTCTGCCCCTCTACTCCACTGTGGTGAGACCCCACCTGGAGTACTGTGTCCAGCTCTGGGGCCCCCAATACAAAAAGGACATGAATGTATTGGAGCAGGTCCAGAGGAGGCCACGAAGATGATCAGAGGGCTGGAGCACCTCTTCTATGAAAACAGGCTGAGAGAGCTGGGGCTGTTCAGCCTGGAGACGAGAAGGCTCCGAGGTGACCTTATAGCAGCCTTCCAGTCCCTGAAGGGGGCCCACAGGAAGGATGGAGAGGGGCTTTTTACAAGGGCATGTTGAGAAAAGACAAGGGGGAATTGTTTATAAAGAAAAGGAGGGCAGATTTAGATTAGATATTAGGAATAAATTCTTCACCCTGAGGGTTGCCCAGAGAAGCTGTGGATGCCCCATCCCTGGAAGTGCTCAAGGCCAGGTTGGACGGGGCTCTGAGCAACCTGGTCTAGTGGAAAGGTGTTCCTGCCCAACCATGGCAGGGGGGGTGGCACTAGATAATGTTCAAGGCCCCTTCCAACCCTAACCATTCTATGATTCTATGGTCTTTCCCATTTCCTCTCTACTTCCTTTTTCCCTCACTCCCTTCATTCTTTGTCCTGTTCCTTCCTATAAAATGACTCATATCTCCTTTCATATACTATTTTCATTTCACTCTACCACCCAAACAAATATGCAGAACCAAGGGAGTCATGAAATAAATCATTTGATCACTTTAAATAAAACTTCTCACCCATAAGATGCTGTCCTAAATCTTTATAAAATTGACAAAACACAAACTGAAATGTATTTAGATATTATGTCCCTGCTGTATTTCCAGTTTTATGTCTACTTTTGAAAAAAAAAATTGCTTTCCCTCCTCCCTCCCATCTTCTTTCTTTAAGTTTAGAAATAATTTAAGAAGTCTTCTTTTAAATGTTAAACCATTAAATCCTGACCTGAAATCTAAACGTATTTCCACCACCTTCAACAACTCCCCTTCCCCTGCAAATGCAATAAACAGTATTTTGTAATGACACCTTTAGAACCTTAAATAAAGGCTACAAAATACATTATATTCACAAGAATATCTATGTTTGTCTGCTGCAGCTGGCTGCTGAAAAGCTGCAGCATTTTCAGATACTGATGTCTCTTATCCAAGCTATTGTAACTGATTATGCAAGATATATTAATCTTTTTCAAAATACAAACTAAAACTTACTTGCAGAAAATTGCTTTACCTGTTACTGAAGAAGGCACTGTCATTTGCTCCCAAAGCAGAAAAGATAACTAAGGCACAAAACAATTTGGAAACCACTTTAGCTATTTCACATGTGAATAATTTACTGGGAAATGTGACTAGATTTGAACAGGTATGGAATAGTTATCAGGGTCCATATTCACTAACTTCATGTTGATAGCTGTCACTCATATAATCTCCTTGGAAATATCTAAGATGATCATAGAATCACTGATGTTTGAAAAGACCTCTAAGACCATCAAGTCCAACCATCAACCTAAAACTGCCAAAGCTGTTAGACCATATCCCAAAGGGCTAAATCTACACATTTTTTGAAAACCTCTAAGGACTGTAACTCCACCACTTCCCTGGGCAACCCATTCCAATACTTACCCATTCTTTCAGTAAAGAATTTTTTCCTAACATCCAATCTAAACCTTCCTTGTTGCAGCTTAAAGCCATTTCTGAGATTTACAGATGCTACTGCTCTGAAATTTTCCTTGTATATTATATCTTTATATATCATCCCCATTCTTTTACATATATGGAATGAGGAAGGAATAAAAACATTACTTACTTGGCATCTCAGCTTAGAAAGCAGAGCCCTACTAACAAAACCTGAGACCCTGAATAAAGAATATATTTACTAATTGTTCTACTTCTGTCCATAAAACAGTAACTAAAATCATAATACTGTGAACAAATTTCAACTAACATCAAGGTAGTCCTTAGCATTTAATAGATACATATATCCTGTCACATTTCACAGACCTTTTAACAAATTCATGGACATCTGTGATTTATAAAATTAAAAGAAACAAACACACTTACCATGTTTCATAATGGATCCATTCCCTGGAAACACTTGGAGCAATACCTCCCTGGAAACACTTGGAGCAATACCCATATTCCTCATTGGCAAAAGAAGGTTGCTGGTTTTTTTGTTCGTCTGTTTATAAACACCACTTTCTACTACTTTGTAACACATATAACACTTTTATTTTTTATTTTATTTTAGTTGTGCTTTCTGAGTCAAGGGGGAAAAATGCTCACCTCAAATATTAAAGTTCAAGTTGTTCTTACAGGCTGATAATCAAGACGAAAAGCAAGAACCACCCAATGCCTTTAAATTTGCTGAGGAATCAAGATCAGCAGGCACTGATTTATACGTTTTCATTTTTACAGAATGGATTTTTAAATAGGAAATTTCATATGCCATACCTATGGATTCCAGCTAATTAAAGAACATACATTGTAGGGCTTTCTAAATTTTTGGGAGATGTCTGATATGTACTTTGTCAGTCCTCTGAATGTGACTGCAGATAGAAACATAATATTTTCTGTGAAATCTTTAATTCTAAACAACATCTGCAAAGGAGGGGCTTAGTCAGCAGAAAGGTGATTGTATGGGATCCACAAGATGTTTGGTATTTCTCTCCATTCCATTTTGGAAAAAAAAAACGATTGTGAGAGATACAAGGTAAATAAGCAGAGCAAGAACCTCAGTCCTCAACTACTATATTTATGTGCATATACACACAGCCTTGTGACTTTTCTGTGGGCAGGACGCCATTGACTTTTCCATAACGTCAAGTAAGTGATTTATGTGATCAGGTGAAGACATGTACAAGATATTTTTTTTCAGCTCATTTCCTTTCTATGTCTGTACTTTAATTTGGAGATAAATTTAAGTTTCTACCAGCCAACCTGTATCTTGTTGGAAACAAATGTTTAATGTTTTGGTATTATGATTTAAGCAAGTCTCAAAAATGTTATTTCAGTCCCATTTTTGCATAGATGACATCTACCTGAATGAAGCACAAAGATACTGCACTGCTTAAACCCCTATCTGCTCTCTGTGAGAAGTGTGAGTGCATTGCTGTGGTATACAAACCCAGCATAGGCCTAATCAATGTTTATCTAAAGAATGACAAAATGTTGCACAATACACATGTACCTGTGGTATTGGACAAGCCACGCAGTGCACTGAAGCAGAAGTCTCCGTAGCGTGAATCATTTGCTAGGTAGGACTCTGAAAATCTCCATCAGAGGGACCAAGCTGAAGAACAGTTATTCCCAAGTCTAACTAGATGTTCTGTTGGTTATTGTGCCAGTCAAACAGCCAACCAAAATAGGATGTTTTCTGAACTACTTTTTCAATGCTGCAAATGGATGACACTATGAAAGTCCTCCTCTTTCTCTGCAAGTAGCTGTGCAGCAAAATGAAAAAGACACCTGGTCTCTGAATTCAAGAGAGGGAGACAAAAATATGATCATGCTAATGACTGCCCTACAATCCAAAAGAATCAATTTCAGTTCAGGTTTTCTTTATACTCTGAATGGATGCTGTGGGTCTTGATGAATTGTATCGGTCTTTGGCTAAACTAAGGATGTGCTTTGAAACCAGCGTGGGTACCATTTCACAGTGCACTCCTTTGGACTGTAATGACATGCATCAACTGGAAATAGACTGCTTTGATGCAGTAATCCAGTCCTGAAAGCAGAAGCCATATAGTAGAAGACTTCTCCATTATGCTGCCTTAGAGACTCTCTTCCCCGAAGACATTCTTGGCACTAAGCATGCATTAGACAAGGTTTGCTATTATTAGTAACCACTCCTTTTGATGCCCAGCCTCCTCAAAACATCTCAAAGCTGTTAGAAATAAGGTAATGAACACTGTATTTAAAAAACCAGAGAATTCTGTAGTTATAAACTAATTTTAAGTCCTTGTTCATTTGTGTCTGAATTCTCTATATAAGATACTGGGAATAAAAATTAATAGAATTGATGGTATTGATGGAATTTGTGGAAGAACAGTGGGTAGTGATGAATCACCATAGAGATCTGTACTTTTAAAGGCTAATGTCTCATTTTCCATCATCATCTTCTGTTAGATTTGTCCAACAAACCAGGACAAAACTGCAAGAAATTAGAAATCAGTGTCTAACAAATACTGTGCACAGGTGAATTTTATTAATAATTTATTAATAAAGAAACCAAATACAAATTGTAACCTAGGTATAAAACGAATAGCACTCCAAGATTCATCTTCTCCTCACCTATGGCCAATATCTACTAATGGACTCAGCAAACAACATGGACACCCTCATGAATCGGGCATCTTGCAGTTCAGTCCATCTTCTGATCCTCCACAGCAGGCAGGAGAAGAGCAGGATTATGTTCCAAATTGAAGCTAATATTTTGTGGCCTCTCAAGTTCAAGATACACTCCTTGAAGCCAGAGTTTCTCTTTAAACCTGTTTAAAAAAGGTCGGTTAATATTATCCATATTTTTAATGGTGGCAGCTGCAGCTTTCCCTTTCATAAGCAACACTGTGGCAGTTGGCATACACTGTTCTCTGTGGTCTTGAGACAATACAAGATTAGACATCAAATAAAGAGTGACTGCAGACAGAGCATAAAATATCCTAAAACTCATCTTACTGACAATAACAAGAGGGCGCTTAGTTATAAAGAAGAGATGAGAAAAATTAATTTTCCTTTCCTTTTACATGTTGCCCATGTTATGGGTTGCCCAGAGAGGTGGTAGAAGCCACAACCCTGGGAACATTCAAGGTCAGGCTGGACGGGGCTCTGAGCAACCTGATGTAGTTGAATTTGTCCCTGCTCATTGCAGGGAGGTTGGACTAGATGGCCTTTAAGGTCCCTTCCAACCCAAACTATTCTATGATTCTATGTTGGTCTATGTCTAGACAGCTAAACCTCAGGAAATTAAAGGCAAAAGAACAGTGCTCTTCCTTTTTTCTCTGGCTTTTTGCCATAGAATTCACTGTTTGGAAAGTTCAGAAAACATTCACTTTTAGGCAACAAAGGAATTTTTTATGTAACCAGTGTAAACTTAACATTTTGAGCAGACTGTGAAAGACTAGGCTGACAGCGACCCAAAAGATTCTCAACCACTTTCCCAGGTCACATTAACCATCACTTCTTTAAAGCCATGAGACTTCTGGAGCCTCTTTTCCATCACATTGCTCTGCATACCTTCTAAAAAGAAAGCTATTTTACTGTATCATCATGAAAACAGCATTTCACCATAGAAGTCTTCCCAATCTTAGAGTTGTGTAATAAATATTATCAATAGAATTATTCAGGTATTTTCTATTGAAAACCTCTGACAGCAAGTCTTATTTTTATGTGCACAGTCTCTTCCTAAATCCAACCTGCATCCCAACGTTACCTCATTTTATCTGATGTTTCCAGTGAAACAGTGAACTAATAGTAAACAGGATTAGTAACAGTTACAGGGTATAAAAAATATCTCATCCCTGAATACATTACTCAAAAGACAGGTAGTTCTCTCACCATAAACTACAGTAGGCTATCAGAGCCTAAACTCAGGAGGCAAGATTTAACCCTGTGCAAGGAGTCACCACAAGGACTACAGACTTCATGTATTTCATTTAATCTTCTGAAATTGCACAGTAGGAAGTTTTGTCATCTTTAATCAATTAATGAACAGTGACTGTTCCTGTGCTATTAGGATTGCTACCTATTCTTCTAAATAAGGTGCTTACCTTGTAGAAAACTTTGTTTACATATTCTGTTATTGAAACTTCATGTAGTTGTATCAATTTGAACTTCTGGATTCCTTTGTACCTTTGAGGTGTTCAATTTTACGTTAATATCTAGATTAAGATACCTAGATTTTTAAAAATTATTTCACTAAACTGAATACCTTATTGCACGAACTCCATTTCGTATTGTATTACAAGGTCTTTCATCTAACAGAATTGCATTATCTTCTGATTAAGAACAACACGTTAAAGGTAGTCACATATGTACTGCATTTACATTATGCAAAACTTCATAGAATTGGGAAGAGTGTTTGATGTGTACTTTGTAAATTAAGGTTCTTACAGCTACTGGATTATTACAAGATGTAGCACAGAGTAAGCTGCAAGTTACCTTACTGGGAGATGTTCAGCCACCAGCCTTTCATCTGGCACACAATGTGTGTCCTGGGCTTGTACTAGCTCAGTTGTAGTGACATTCACATCTTCTGAAAAGTATCCATCTTCCCATTCTGGCTTAGCCTGACTTACAGTGGAAATTTCTGGGGTTTTATTTTTCTCTGAAAGAAAACATGTATTAGTAAGTGGAAACAAGGTGCTCATTTAATATGGCAACAAAGTGCCTAAAAGCATGCAGCTGGCAGGATGAATCACCTATCACTGTTACGAAAGCAGAACAGTGTGCCTTTCCAATTTCATTACTGGCAACACAGATATATTTCCCAGTATCAGCAAGGACTACGTTTCTTTTTAAAAGGTAATAGGTATCTCCTAATTTCTCAACCTGTAAAACAATAGAATGTGCACAGGAGATTATTAGTAGCATAAAGAAAAATATATTATCTTTCTCCCAAGAAATATTTCAAGAATATTAGAACATACACTGATGTCTCCAGACACCACTTGTATATCATCCTTCATCCAGCAGACACGCGGTTTGGGCTTTCCATGTATACTGCAATGCAAGATTAAATCTTCTCCTTCTTGCAGAGTTGTGTGTCCAAATTTTTGTATGAAGTTTGGCTGTTTTCCTTGTACTGCAAAAAAAAATTATTCCTTTTATTTTAAAAAGCACAACCAATGCAACTGAAGAAAAAACACGTTCTCATACTTATAAAGTTCACCACATTGCATGACAAAGAGAGCCTCTGTTGATGCCTGGAACTCAGGATAAATTGTTTGCAAGACAGTAGGCAGACATCATTTACCTATATAATATAAAGTCTGTTGAAACGCAACAAACTTAGGTGTTTAAGCACCTAAGAATTTCATGCATCAGCATAGTGATTTTAGTTCCATGGTAATGCTAAAGAATCATGTTCTTTGTGTAGGTAGTACGCAAGTCTATGTGGATTATTGTGTTTCAATGAAGGTGGAAGAGTAAATATTTCACACAAATTAAAGTGACAAAATCAAGACAGCAAACCTCTTAATTTAGTGCATTGTTGTACATCACTCTCTTCAATTTTTCCCCTATTATTCTAGTCAAAAAATGTTATTGAAAATTTTTTTTTTTTTAAAAATTATATTTGCAACAATGCTGAAGGCCAGAATATGGCCACTGTGTCACTTTGATCAAGATCATTATTTTGGCCGTCATTAATACTGAAACCATGTACTACCAGATCATCCAGTACAAATTTGATTCAGATCACGGATAGACAAATAATTGCATTTCTATTGCAATAACCAGAGCAAATGAGATTGAATTTGTGCTGGCTTCATCCCAACTGTGGGAGGACAGATGACACCAGTACAAGGCCTGGCTAATACAAATTAACCCATTGTAATTATTTGAAGAAACTTCAGTCATCGGCATCAGTTTTTACTGAATCAAAGCATTGCTATATGTGATAGGTAACTTAATGAGCTGTAAAGCTGGATTCACTGGATCACCGCACTACTACCTGAGGTTCCACTTACATTCCACCTCCAGAGCCACAGTAAAAAAGATGATGACCTCAGAACTCAGACAGTATTCTTGACACAGGGAATCCAAAGCAGCAGATGTTAACACACAGAAGCCCACACAGAGACATACACTACAATGAAAATGTACATTTTGCATTCCTATCACATAAAGAATTTCTTCATGTTCCTCTTTACTATAAATTGTACCATATGTCCCTAATATTTAACAAAAGTAATCACCAGCCTTCTCAGAAACCAAAAGTTACTGAAATGTGTGAAAAATAAGAGCTTGAAATAACAGCTTGAAACTGCTCTCAACTATGCCAGCATTACTCCACTGTTTTAGGATGCAAATTTTTTCTTTATGCTGTCGTGAAACAAAAATCAGTGTATCTCATAAAGGTGCCCAGGAACTTCTAAAGCCAAATATATTGAGCCCATGGCTATTTTCATCAAATGTTTGACTGTCAGCATGGTGAGGCAGTCGTTTTCACCCACTATATTAATAAATCCACTCTTACTTGCAATAAGATTTCAAGCTTAGCTGCTTTTACATTCTTCCCAGATAGTGTAGGACTGAGGCTGCAATACAGAGCAGAAGTATGAGAGTTTTACTCTCTCATACTCTTACTAACCTAAGGTCTGTATTAGCCAGTCCCAGAAGCTCAACTCAGTTCTCAGCTGTTTAAAGTTATCATGCACAAGCTACCACCATTGCATTGCGTGCACCTGAAGCACAGAAATTTGGGATCTGCAGCTTCACTTCAAGCAAGAGAACCAAGCTTACACCCCTGCCTCCTCTTTGCAGGCAGTTTGCAATAAGTCAGAAACAGTGCATGATTAGCTTGTATTCCAGTGGAAAACGTTAAGTGGGCATCAGCCATTCTTTGTGGTATTTTTGACTGGATTCCATTACTTGTGCAGTTTGTATTATCTTGTGAAGTCAGGCTGCATCTCATAGCAGGATGTTTTTTATAATTAAAAAAAAAATATCATCTGAGTGGAACGGTGACAATGATCAGACTCCATCTTGATTTTGTATCGGTAAGTCATCAGAATATAAAAACTAAAATGACCACTTTGTAGAGAGCAAGGGGAAAAGTATGTGCAAAGAAAACCACGAAGTGACAGTTACCACAGCTCTTTAAGGCACAGACTAGAACTCAACGGGGAAACAAAGTCTGCTGTAAAAGAAGAGTTCATCCTCTGACAGCAACCTTTAAAATAGAATGGATGGTTATATTTCACCTATTATGATAAGATGATTTTCCCATGAGATCATAATGAAATGTCAGAGTAAGCTAAGACAACTTGTCAGCAAAAAATGATTTCTGGGTTGGACATCCCGTGACCCACAAAGGTTAGGAGGAACAGATCTTTCTTCCTGCATTGTGGAGGGAAAACATTTCAGGTAGTCAGTAGTACTGAAAACCCACTCTGATGGCTTCAGATAAGAAGTTCATCAAATATTAAATATCACATAAGTTGTTTCTAGGAACCAGTAGAATTCTGCTGCAAACTGAGGAACCGGCAAGGAAAAATCAGCAGTTTGGAGCCATGCAAAAAACTGCTGGTGGAGACATCACCTGCATCTCGTTTTATCACACAGCTTTCACCCCTGCCCCAAACTGTCTCACACACAGGTATTACCAAGTCAAACCAAATTGTTTTCAGCAGCCATTTTTTATTACTTTTCTTCACAGTTATTCTTAATCTTTTTACTCTGAGCATATAACTTCCAATCTCTGATGTCTTGAAATGTAGTATAAGCAAGTTTATCAACTTCTTCCTATATTCTCTAAAAATTTAGGCTAGGCTGAGATTCACATCATGCTGCTCAGAGACTTTGGATTTGCTCAGCATTGCTCTAAATTAAGACACTGCACTTTATTGTTTAGAGCTTTTGTCTCAGTACAGCTCCTAACAAAATCAGAAGGAATTTTATTAAGGAATACCAAGTGGGTCTCATGACCCCATTGATCTGAAATATCCATAATCCAGAGCTCCAGTCTTCTTGAATACCATGGTATAGCCTTATTAAAGGAAGTCTGACCAGTAATTTTTAAAGACACAGCTCCTCTGAGCCACAAAAGATACACACACAAATTACTAGCTTACCCTGGTAAAGTCTCCAGAGAAAGGTCTAGAAATAGGCATACCTTACCAGTCATTTGAGAGGAAGCCACTTTCTCCACTGCAGCTCCAGTCACATCTGGTCCAAAGCCAACCAGGGGAATGCCTCATCCTCCCTTTGCCTACTGACTCACACCTGGGCCCTCAAACAGGCTGCTTCTTTTGAAAAATGAAAATAATTAATCCCTTTCCCCTCCAAACTTATGGACCTTCTGTAAATACCTCTTCACACAACTCCAGGTCTTGTAGTCAGGCAATCTCATTCACCACATTCTTTCTTAATGGGTGTCTGCATATGGGGAAGGAGGAAGGGAGGTTAGGTTAGTAATATGCCTAAGTATAATATTTTTGATGTAAGGCTAAAGAGATTGAGATTTAAATCTGCTCTTCAAGAAAGTAATCGGGAAGATGTAAACATTTTGGGCTCTTGAAGTATAGGTTCAAAGCTGTGACTGTGATGAGGGGAACTTGGCACTGTAAAACACTAAAGTAGCAGAACTAGAACAATACAAAACACCTAAATGTATTCCCTGTTTCTACAGTATGATAAAAAGAAGGGGCAAGTGATCCATACACAATATGAACTACAAAAAAAAGGGGGGGGGGGAAGCATTATATTGAAATTATTGCTGAAACACAGTGAGTGTGGTTTTCTTTCAGAGAAACAGTAGTGTATCACGAGACTACATCACTCTTAAGATTATCTGAACACAAAACAGATCTACAGGTGGCTAAGGCAATTTCTAGCCTTATATTTATACCTTTTCCCATTTAATAATTATAATATCTGACTATGCAAAAATGGCAACATTCTCAGAAGTGACAAGGTGTTTGTTTTGACCTTTTGTTATTTCACAGTGTCTGTTCTATAGCAATACCATGAATGCTGTACTTGTGCATACTCTTGAAAATAACAGCATACTTGGATTTTAAAAGTTTGACTCACTTGTATCTCCCTTTCTTCTCACAAGTCAAACTTGAAAGAGCTTATTTAACATTTAAATAGGAACTCAATTCCAGGATTTAATCCAGTAGTAGGAAGCTTACTTTTCACAGATAACATACTTGAGTAAAAATGAAGGTGGATGCATTAGCACAGGAGCAGATCGCTGTCTTCAGTCACTTCAACTGCTCTTGAACTGAATAGCAAAACTGAGGCTCACTTTCCTTAGAAAGGCAGCTGGCTTCCCTGGGTGACAGGTAATCTATTGGGATCTTCCATATAGGCTTTAGACCTATATAATTTTAATCAGGGTGTACAAAGAGCTCTGCATTAATGTACCCTTCCCCAGTGGAATAATTTTGTTTTGTCTTGGCATAGTTAGAGACAAGATCGCCCTTGACAGGTTTTTGTTTTTTTTTTTTTTTTTTTTTTTTTTTTTTTTTTTTTTTTTTTTTTTTTTGTGAGGCTCTGTTGGAATCTGTGCTACCTCATTTGTCAGTTACAACAGGTATTTATGGTTCAAGCTGGAAAATGAGTGTTAAACTCACCAAAAGTGACATTTCACTACCATTCCGCTTTTTGTAGTTTTTTGGGCAGAAGGCAGCTTTCCTTAGTGACTTTCTAGATAAAAGTGGCTTAAAAATGTCCTTCTCCAGCCAATAAAATTGAGCATGAGTGTTGTTTCAACACCGCATCATAGCGGTGAACTGTTACAGGGGCATCATGTCAATACAGCTTCCTCATCTGGAAAGCCTTTCTGGAGCATATAATCCCAAATCAAATCTCAAACAGCAATGCCTTGAAAAAGTCCATTAAAATAAACTACTTTTATGTCTTGTTCAGTACATGAACTACCAAAAGTACCTTCAAACTATGATGAAAAAAAGAGAAAAATAGATAAGTAAAATACAAACCTTAGCAACAAGAGTCATTTCACAAACTATTTAAACCATAATTCAGAAAAAAAAAAAAATCAGTATTGTATTTTTGTATATCTTATGTCTTTTTTTTGCTAAGGGAGCAAAACATAAGTATACTCAAAGAGATATATGCAGCATGATACGTACTCAGAATTTCACTAAAGGTAGAATTTGCTTGGTCACAGGCATATGCAGCACAGATGTTGTAAATGTTGAAATAAAATTTAGTCTCTCCCCCTGTGAGGCTTCTCTTTAACTCCTCCCCTCTTAGAGGAAAGATGACAGTCATCCTTGTTATGCTTGGGATTGGGAATGTAAGCCAAACTCCAATAAAAGGCTACATCACTGCCTAGTTTCTAAATAATATTAATAAAAAGATGGAATAAATCTCACTTGGATTCAAAGCTGCATCTCTTACTCTCTCACAGTTTTGTAAACTGGCCATGTATTCTGGCTGTTAAATCTCAGGTAAAGCAACTGAGATCTCTCTCACTTGTTCTGAACCCTGTTAAATGAAGTTAACAGAAACAGATTTAATGCAAATGTGTATGAGGGAGAAGGTCTGCATGTCTGCTCCCTTGTAGTCCCTTTAAGGGCCCAGATGTGCATCAGGAAGTGTCACGAGGGAGGGGAAAGAATTTGTTCCCACAACCTGTGTACACTCATCCTGTAATTCTGTGTCTGCTGCCTTTTACCTTGTAGAGCTGATTATCATAAATAGCAAGTGGTCTTTCTGCAAGTGCCAGCAGGCAATCAGATCCAACTACAAGTCTAAATCCAAGCTACCTCCAATCCTGCTCTATGACATGATGAAAAGTTCATATATTTTATTGTGCTTTGACAGAACCACAAGTGAGTTTGGGACAAATTTTTCCAAGCAGGCTGGAATCTTAGCTCCAGCCTTGCTTTCTAAAGGACAGAGACTCACCTCACAGTGTTGTTTTGCTCAACAAATGGCTCTCCTCCAACCAAAAAGGTCAAATGCATATCTCTGAACTCTCACACTGGCCATATTAAAAAAAAAAAGAAAAATGATCGTTGTAGCACTGAACTTTTTGTAGTTTTCAAGATGAAGGATCCACAAATTAAAACAGGGATGCAACTTTGAGCCCAGCATCTATAGAGCTACAATGACTCTTTCTGTCACAAGCTTTATGACAGTTAATACTTAATTTAAAGGCCTAATTCTGGCAGAGGCAAGGCAGAAGAAGAAAGAGAACACCTCTGCTTTCACTCCTGTTTTGTTTTGGGTTTTTTTGTGTGTGCATATACTTAATCTTAATACTGAAAGCAAAAATGTCTGAGAAAGTGACGAGTATTATATGAAATTACTTAGAAAAGCAGAAAACAAGCCAAAAGAACATCCATGATTACTATTAATTTTTGAACAATGGCAACTCTCAGTAAAACCAGAGGACTGACGGGCAGCCATGCCCTGGAAGACTCATTTTCAAATAGAAAATTTTCATTTCATTTTCAAATAGAAAATGAGTGTTATGAACAAGATTAATTTATCAAGCACTGGCAGCTCTGCAGCAGGCAAAACCTTACAGCATGTAGGAGAGGCATTTTGGTTTGTCCTTACCACAATATTGCTTAATGTACTGCTCATGCAAACCAGCTTGCTCATATAGATTCTTCGCTGTATGTTTATAACAACCATACAAAAAGTCACAAGGGCACAAAAACATTAAACTGAATTTTACTTTTATGAAAACGGAAACATTCAAAATCATACTAATTATTAAAATCAGATTTATTGTGAAATGGAAAGTACACTTTAGGAAAATAGGTGATTTTCATACCTGAGAGGATTCTTATGAATTGACATATTTGGTAGATGATTGAGCTTAGGAAGTTGTTCATTAAAGGTAATACCAATTTTAGTTAGAATTTACTTTGTTCCCCCATCTGCTCACCACCACCTCCTCCTGTTCCCTCTCATATTGCTGTGAGGTTACATTCCCTTGAGAACTTCTCCTTTTTCAAAGTTACAGGAATTTTAATAAAGTTGCAGACACTGGGCCAAAATATCTAAAGGTCAGTCTTCAATCTCACTGGCCCCTGGCAATTTGCAATACATATTCTACCCATAGCATGCTACACAGTAAAAGGCTTACTTCATATCCGCAAATTATGCAAGAGAAAGTAAATATTTCCTCTCTATATATTTTCTACACTGACACAGTTGTAATATGAAAGCTGCAAATCAAAGATGCAAGAAAAATCACTTAGCTGTTTGTCAATTGTTTTTACTGTACAAATACAAGTAGTACTGGAGCTAAAGAATGAAGTTACATTGGAGGGTTTATAAATGGAATCTTCCATGGCACAGTAATGTCACTGTAATCAAATATTTAAACAAATTACTACTTTAACAAAAAGTAATATTTGTGATTGTCCTTGTCAAGACTGAAATGCAATGTGTAGGTGAACAAAGTTCCTGTTTGGCTTTACTGCTTTGAAGCTATACGAGAATTGTATTTGACTGAAATAAAACAAATATTTTTTTTGGTTTGAAAACACTTTTGAGTATTTCCCCAATTTGGTTGATTCTGTTTGAAACCAATATGTTAAAATTTTTAAAAGTGCACAAATGCTCACTTCCTAAACTATTATATTTCTTGGTTTATACTAAAAAATTTAGTGGATTATTAGAAATATTTATATATTTAATTTTATAAGAAGGCAGAGGAAGTGTCACAAGCATTTACCTAAGCAGGTGAAGAATCATAGAATGGGTTGGGTTGGGTTGGAAGGGACCTTAAAGACCATCTAGTTCCATCCCCCTGCCGTGGGCAGAGACATCTTCCACTAGACCAGGTTGCTCAAGGCCCCACCCAGCCTGGCCTTGAACTCTTCCAGGGATGGGGCATCCACAACTTCCCTGAGAAGCCTGTTCCAGTGCCTCGCCACCCTCATTGTGAAGAACTTCTTCCTAATGTCTAATCTAAATCTATCCCCTTCCAATTTAAAGCCATTCTCCCTCATCCTATCACAACATGCCCTTCTAAAAAGCCCCTCCCCAGCTTTCCATTAGGCCCCCTTCAGGTATTGGAAGCCTGCTATAACGTCTCCCCAGAGACCTTAGGTGGATATGTTGGAACATCTCATTTCGTAAACCTTTGCAGTTTTTGGTCTACTGTGTGCTAGGTACCACTTACACAAATGCTGATGATTCTGGGTCAAATCTTTGTAGTGCAGATGATCACAACTCTATTGGAACTACTGCAACTTTCATTTATGGACACTATCTGCTGGGTTGAGGCAGATTTAAAGCTGTTCTATGCTGGAGCAACCATGAATGGTATGATTTCTTCACTAAGAAGCTTTATCCTACAAATATTTTTTTAAAAAAGTATATGAGAAAAATGTGGTTGAAAATAATACATTCAATGTTTAAAAAACATTTCAACACCCCTCCTGAAAAAAGGCATACCAAAATATACCTTGATCTGAGCACTCTACCTGGGTGTATCTTGATATTTTATACCTATAACCATTGAAACTGTTTCCAACAATTTATAATGCCAACATTTTTAGAATGCAAAACTCTACTTCAGATTCTAGAAAATCTTCATAACTTTTTTATCTCTACAACATTATGAGAAAGTAAAATAAGCACATAATACTGGTATTAAAGAAACAAGCAATATATCGAGTGTGACATAAAAGTGGTTTGGTACAGATTGTGAAAGATGCAGTGTAAGAAAATAAGTTCAATGTTCTCTTAGCATGTGAGAATTCAGTCCAGTGCAGTCAATACTGTACTTATTTTGTGAATAGCCAGTACATTAGTGATACGCTAATATAAATGACACACAGCATTATCCAGTCTATTCTTGCAATAGGTGGCCTGTTACCTGTCACGTGGAGAATGGCACTTGATGAGATAGTGCCGTTCAAATTTTTAGCCCGAACAACATAGAGGCCAGCATCTTTATCACACACCTTCTGAATGAACAAAGTATGCTTTGTCTCCTTTTGTAAAAGCTTTAAGTGCTCATCTGCAGTCAGTTTCTGGCCCTTCTTGTACCTGAAGCAGAGAGTCAGTTTTCAAGTCAGATTTGTATCACTGCATGCCAAGCAGAACTTTGCAAATTCAGACAACCTCCATGACACTACACTGACAGCAAGAGATAGACCTCACTGCTGTGCTCTTGTTCCTCAGTTTTAAAGTTGTATGTAAATATAGATGATATTTAAACAATTCAAATTGCTGGATAATACATTCTTAATACTAGTAAATGTGATTCTGAAAATGGTTTTCAATGGACAAGCCACAGTTATCTCACTGCAGTATTGGAGAGAGCAGCATGAAGGCCTGGGCCTCTGTTTTGTGCTGAAACATTTTTGCTACTAAGGTGTTGAGTCAATCCACATTCAGCTCACGAATAGGCTCTTAAGATGCATAAGCAACATACAAATTTTCTGAATTTGTGTCTTCATATAAAGAACAGTCAAGAACCTATTCCTCCAGCCCAGCCCACTTAACATTTACTTAGTTCACATCATCAAAGAGGACAGAGCAATGCATCAGGAGTTATTTCAGAGAACTGGTGTCATATTCCTACACTTGGGGAATCTGTCACTACGTATTGGTATTGACTGCTGATTTACATATTGGAAGTGAGGGAAAATTCTGACTCTTCTTGCCTCGTGACATTTCAGCAAAAGCTACATTTAACCTAACACATAGAAGTGCCTTCCCACATGTATATCCAATAAAATGTCTGCATCAGTATAAAATAAACAGTATTGGTGAACTTTTAATTACAAAACCCCACATTTTTTCTGGTTTGATAAATTTGTAACTTACAAAATGCTTTCAGTTGAATGTTATTTTTTAAAAGACCATATTAACAGTATATAATTTTCAGTTAAATTAATGCTTTCTTACGATAAAAATAAAACTGACAGTACCTCTTGTTTCTCCAAAAATACTCCTCAAAGTATAGAATACCAGGATTTAAAACAAAGTAACTTTAACACAGTATAGCACCAAGGTTGCAGTGTCTAGTACTTTTCTCAGTACTAGAAGAAAATTCAGCTTACTAAAACTTATAGTTTGTCTAAATTTTTATATGTGTAATAAGAATCTTAACATCAAAATGTTTCCAATAAGAGGCATGTCTAATTTTAATATATTAAAAGAAAGGCCTCCATTGTGAAAGTATAATGGAATAAGTGGAGAAATGGTAAATGAAGTAAAATTTCAGGAAAATATGCCAACACATAGAGGACTGCTACCAAAATCTTGAAAACCTGCCCCTCTTTTAGTCTCTATTCCTTTTGGCAAGGAATTTCTAACAAGTCATCTAAAAAGATGTTCATATTACACCATCTGTATTTCACACAAATGTAGTATAAAGCAATCTAATCAGACATACAGCAATTCAGAGAGACATGGAGAGTGCAACACAAACTGGTTCTCTTAGTGTAGACGTTTAGGGTTTTTTGTATTTTTTTTTTAACCTGTAACCTCTGTGCAGTTTTTGACAACTGACTCTTCACAGATATATATATAAATATGTGTTGCTATGTATACGTAGTGGTTATATAAATATTTTACCATGTGCACACACGTGTGTGTCTGTCCATCTGTATATAGTGCCAAGATCCTGAGAAAATGCAGGTGAATTTGCTTACGGTATATCTGGAGAGTGCATTTGTTTTAAGAAATTATTGGACAAGTGGAATGTTGTATTCCAGAATATTAAAACTGTATTATGTATTGGCTTAAAAAATAAAACATTAGATATCCTTGCCATAGTTTGCTGCTCTCATTATTCATAAAATTAAGTGCAGAGATATTATTTCAAGTAGGTTAATTGTCAAAAGCAATTCTGAAGGTGGGAATCATGCAAAGTGCAGAGTAGAAAGGATACAAACCATTTATTCTAGTCTATAGATTAATTAATTTGGTTATAAGTGGTTCAAGGTGTCTTGCTACTAGGTATATTTACTTCTCGTTATAAGCTACCCACCATGTCAGTGTAGGCTCTGGGAATCCTGTTACTTCTACTTCCAAAGTTACTGGAGAACCTTCCATGACGGTTTTGTTAGACAGAAGCTGGGAGAAGTTAGGCGCCTGTCCAGTTAGGCTGGCCATGCTGTTCTTTTCTGATGAACTTTTAATCTCTTCTCGGGTGACCATCTGCCTCTGACAGCTTCTGGTGGCGTCTGATTGAAACACGAAACCTGAGAATGCATCAGGCAAAGCATGCAGCCTGCCTTGGGTTTTAGTACAGTTATTCAAGCCATGCAATTGTTCTTGTGTTTCTGCCATGCTTTTATGCAGTTCAAGGTGTTGCAAATGTGTTTTGCACACTTCACTCATCATGCTATATACTGGTTTGGCATTTATAGTGCAGGAAGCAGTGCTAGCTTCAGATATTCCATGTAAGTTACAAGCCAAAGGAGACACTGCTCTGACTTTTGGACCAGAATCTGTTGAAGAGACACAAAACTTGTCAAGCTGATCTGATGGGCTTTCCGTTCTATTATTTGTAGCATCAGCATAAGCAGAATTTGTTAAGAGATCAGAGGCTTCCATCACTTTTTTAATACCAGTGGTTTTCTGCATTTGCAAGCTATAGGAACTGACATGCAGACTATGAGAACTACAACAGCACTGCTCTTCTAGTTCTGTTTCAGAATGTAAGAGGTTGGATTCTGGTGTCTCAGAAAGCGGTGGCAAAGAGATATCATCAGGTGATGTACACTCATATTCATCTCCGGAGGGTATTTCTTCTGCCAGGAACTCAGTCTGTAAACTATCCTCTTTGGCTGAAGATGACAGCTCTGTATCCTGTGAAACAAGATCCTCACCAGCTGGACAGATAATTGGAATATCAGCCAATTTATTCCTCTCCTTAAATTAGGAGGGGAAAGAAGAGAAGGGAAAGAAGAAGAAAAAGAAGAACAGAGAGAGAAAATGAGTTATTCTATGCATCCCTTTTTCATGCAGAAGCTAACAACAACATTCAAAATATTTCTTCTAATTAAGTTTAATGTATTCTGAGAAGCAGGAGGAAATAGGTGGAAAAGGATAATTCCTCAGAAAATTTTGCAGCAGCTAACTGGAATTTCAGACTCTTTGGTTAGATACTAGCTAAAATTATTTTTATATTATCTTGGATCTATAATTAAAAAAAAAATCCCTCTCATCATGTTTCAAAAAGAATTGGATGTGGCACAAGTGCATTAAATTTAATCACAAAGCATCAAAGACATTGTTTGATTTATTAATTATTTCTCTGCCTCTTGATTTTTATATAAATTGGCAATCACATATGCAGGCCTATTTCATTTGTGCCAGGGCTCTCAGGAAAGGTGTCCATGATGTTTTCTTACACTATTTTTTCATTGTTGAGTTCTATAAGAAAATATGTAATCTACTAAGCAATGTTTCTATCACCTAGAAACTGTTCACTCAAATCAATTGGGTGACACACTGGATGTCATTGCTTTGCAAACCAGATCTCTTTGGCAGTATCTAGTACGTAAGTGCAGCTGCACATTTTGTTTCAGCTTTCTTTTTGCTTTATTGCTCTAAATACAACCTAATCATCACTGCACAAAATTAAGAAAAGCAAAAAGTAGTAACAGAACCTCACATATACAGATATTTGTTCCAAGTTAATACATTTGTTAATTCAAAGCCATATGATTCATGCCAGATCCATGAATGAACGACTGGAAGGAGGCCGGGATTTTACTATGTTTATTTTACTAAATAATTCATATTCAGTTGTAAGATGAAGTTCAAGTTAAATATGGTTTCCACAAGCATCCCCAGATGAATTCTGACCCCAAATGTCCTTCAGCATGAATATATCATAGATATAAATGTGGTAAATTATAATTGACTTTCTAATTTGGTGAAGTGTATCAATTTTTCCCCTTTCCAATTAGTCAGACAACAATAAATACTGGGTTACTTCTTCCTTCTGAATGTATTCAATTTTTTATTGGGTCTCTAATTGTAAACTATTTCCAAAAACTGTTATTTTTAGGGATTAATTCCAATATACTCACACAATATATTTTTCTAGGGTTTGCAAATTTGACTGTCAACCAGCTCTTTTAACCTTATCAGCATCGTTCTAAATAGCTCTCTCTGGTTTAAGCCTGATCAAATTTGCAAATCTGTCTTAAATAAAGCTTTAATAGGCACTTCAGTAGAAAATTCTGGCTGTTTTGGTCTGACCTGCACTAACAAATTTAATAAACCAAATCTGATTAAATATTAAGAAGGTGAAAAATTCTTTAGAATGTTAAATTCTGAGCAGGTATATTTAAAAAACATAAGTCAAAATTTCTGAACAGCCAGTCTCTACTGTGTGAATGAAATCAATGGTCCAGATTCATTCTGTCTATTGAAGAGTCTATGCACACGTACACACGGTGGCATACATTTGGGTAAGTATGGGACAGCCACGACAATGTAGGAGTCTTCCAGTGACTAATGTAGGATCTTAGTGCAGGGATGTGCTGGCAGTTTCACGGTCGCCTCGTCTGGAGAGCACAGAACTGAACAGAGTTATTTCAGACATTGCAGGAAAATGACCCTGGGGAAAATGCTGGGGAAATAAATGACAAGTGGGCAATGAGAAAGCAAGCTGTCAGGCAGGCTTTGGCACCATGAGGACTTTCAGCCCTGGTGTGCCACCTGGATCAAAGAAGCATGAGGATGAATGTGCCATGAGAAAGGCTGGGCCACTTTTTAGAGGATGATATTTATTACCAAAGCAAATTAATACTGCAAAACTACCTTGCAGAGCTATAGACAAAATTAGAGGTTGCTGGCTGACTAGATAAGGGGCTGGGGATGGGCCCCTTTTCCTGGTAAGGATGGGAATGGAAGACAGAAAAGCTCTAGTGAGAAGAACCTGCTACTTCTTTAAGTGAAGTATGGAGTGTTGAAAAGGGTAGAGGCATCACAGTTGCCATACTTCACATCTGATATTTGCTGGTTTGCATACCCTTGACTTCTCCCCTTGGCAGCTGAGGCACAGCCTGACAAGGACTGAAAAAGCTGTGGCCTGGCAAAATAGGAAATAGGGATGTGGACGTGTGCCGGGTGAGGTGATTCTTGTGAGGGTGGTCCTTGGAACAATCACAAAATTTTGAGTGAAATCTGGGCTCCAAGTCAATGGTGAAATTCCCATTTACTTGGAATAGAGGTAACAAAATTAGGCTCAATTTTGACTCATCAGCAGATTATAGGACATTCTGTATTGAACCGAAGGGAATGTTAATACATTGAATTTCTACAAAAAATCACTAATTTAATGTCTCATAGTATTGGTCTATGTTAGCAGCTTGCAAAATGGAAATTTTAGAGCTCTGAATCAATTACCAAAGTATCCTACCTTTCTGAAGACTTAAACGTATTATCACTCACTCCAACTTATCAGAATATTTCACATAGTAAATTTTTACATAGTAAACATTTACATCCAGGATCCCAAGGCTTCAAAATGATCTTATACTGTGGCAATAGGACCACAGGAAAATCAGTAAAAGATTATGAAAAGAATATTATTTTGAAAAAGAAAAAGATATACCTAGACTAGTAAAAAGAAGGCTAAAAAAAAATAAAATTCATAGAGAAGAGAACATAACATGGATTGAATAGAAGGCAAAGTGGTAACCAAGAAAAAACTGAAAGAAAAATGACCAAGACAACACTGATAACAACCTCCTTAAGGGAGGCTATTAGACTGAAAAGCAATAAACTTTCCAGCAATATGAAAAGTCTTTTAAGAAACAGAGTTCTAGTTTAAAAGCCAACAACAAAACAAATAAAACCGCATTAACCTGTTGCTTTTGTTTATCTGCTTTATCTTTAATAACAGCCTCACATGCTTCTTGACCATTTCTTTCTTCTTTCTTAACAGTGACCAACTCTTCAGAAAACTCAACTTTCTGCCATGTGAAAAGAAAATTAAGTAAGCTTATACACCATAGAAGTTAGCAATTGTTAGCTACACACTGACTTATGCTCTATACAATAGAGTAGAAAAAAAAAAATGTGAAATCTTATCTAAACCCTATCATCAGCACAGGTGTAAACCACTTATGGCAAAACTATGCAGAAAATCCTGATTTATTCATCCCTGGACAAACAAAGTCAACATTTTTCAAAACTGAGATGATATTTTCTAAGGCAGGGAAACCATAGGGGGCCAAAGACTGAAGAACTCAAGTGGCTGGTCAAGAATCTGAGGAATATTAACTAATTTGTACCCAGCGTAAGTAAGGGAAAATAAAGAATTAAGAAAGTGACACTATTAGAAAAAACGAGCATAAACAACAAATCCACAGAAAAAAACCAGGATTTCAGAAAAACGGTTCTAGAGAGGAAAGAAGCATTTGTGAGTCTCTAGAATGTTCAAATTTGTCTAAAAGGTGGAAAGGGGAGAACGTGTTCTAAGCATAAAACATAACCCTGCAGAATTTGCATTTGTTCTTTTTTTCCTTCCTCCTTCGATTTCCCATCTGGACAGTCCATAACTACTCTGAATGTAGTTAACCGTATTTCAGATCTGCTACTTTTACCATTCTTTTTGGCTAATACTTATTTCTAGCTTAAGTCTCAAAGACTGCACAACCGGTTACAAAGTGCTTACATTACATAAATCTGGACAACCATACTGTATTTTATGAAGACTTCATGAATCCTTTAAAAATGTCATGGAAGAGATCTACAGATATGAAAAAACATCACAGTGGCACAACATAAAGAAAACCAAAAGTTTTATAGTTACAGTTTGGTGTATTTCACATTTTTAGCTGTCCACCAAAAGTTACAGTCCTAAATAAGTTCTCATAAGAAAGTGCTGCGTTATTAATTTTCCATTCCAGCATTAAACAAGTGAAAAATTGTGTGATCTGTTCAATCTGTTTTTTTCCAGAAGAAAAAGTAGTCTTTAATTTTGCACTTGCAAAATCCAAGAGTTGTTTTCTTCTGGCATTCAACAGCTGTGTAAAATCAGGAAAGACTGCGATATAACAATTCCCCTTAATGTGTTATGCTTTAAAAATGACAAGAATCGAAACTGAATTCATAGTCATGGCATTCTATACTCCTGGCATCTATTCATGTAGATAATTTGCTTCATGATTTATTCTTCATAAGATATAGACATCGACTCTAGAAATGTTCAATAAAAATGTTAGTTTTAAAATCTCAGAAGACTACATACTGTAAAAAAAAAATCATTTGAAGAAGTTGTAGAACTACACTCTATTGCAGAAAAATAATTTTTTAATATTACTTTTGACTATTTTTAAAGAATTATCTAAATTCAAGGTTAAAGTAATCTGTAATTAGTTTAATAATGGTTCTGTGTGAAAACAAGTGTTCTCAAAGAAAGATAACTTTACAACTATCAAAATTAGTCAAAGTATAATATTACAATTATTTTGAAATTCCTTGGAAAGATCCACGTTATGTTGAGCTAGCAAAAAAGATCGAAGGTTCAAGCCCTGCTCTGACAGAACCTGGGGCTATTGTCCTGCACACAACAGCATTTATGTAATCATGGATTGGGAGGAGAACTTTGAAAAACCTAATTGGCTTTTATATTGATGTTTCTTTATGGTCATATGGGAAGGTAAAGCCTTACTTCCATTCATCTAATGACTTTTGGAAGTCATTTCTACTTTTGGCATACCTTACTGCTTTTAAGTGTATTAATGGATAATTTGAGTGTTCATCAGTTTTTATAGTATAATTCCGTCAAAGAAAAGTCAAACAACATTCAACATCAACAAGAGCAGGATATTTAAAGATCTTGATTCTCCAACTTCATAGAAGAATTAACCTATCAGCTATTGCTGCATGTGGGAGATTTTTGATGTATTACTTAAGAGTGGGGACTGGAGTAGACAGAGTCTTTATTACAGAAAACTAGTCCTCTCAGCTGTCTTCCATAATTCCTCCTCAATTGATACATTATACTTAATTAGATTTAGAGAAGCTTATCAGAATATGAAACTAACAATATTGTTGTTCTCTTTAGTATTTATGTTAAATCTTGCTTTTTTTAATTTAAATTACTTTGCTTTTGACACAACTTGGTTTTGGGGATGATTTTTCCAATAGGGACCCAAGTTCGGTTGTTTTATGTATCTAGCAGTTACCTACCTATATATGACAGTATCAAGGGAAGAAGAAATATGGAAAAAAAAGTATTTGTCTAGGGAATTGTGACATTTTCCCCTAAAGGTTACTGGAAAGCAGTAACAGTTCTGAAAGAAGTTGGGGAAAAGAAACCTAAGAATGTTTAGTGCACGAACAAGTATCACTTCGTCAATTCATTATGATCATTACCTAAAGTAATGGAAAAGTGAACAATTAAGAAATGCTTCATACTACCATAAATGATCCTCAGTTAAAAGTACTGATTCAGACCCTAAGACTGGTAAATTGATGAAGATGCAATATATTCTCCAGATTTAAAAAACAAACAAAATAAAACAAACCCCCAAAAGCCAAAAAACAAACAAAACCCAACTAAACCAAAACAAAAAAAAAATTACCTTAATCTCCTTAAGTTCTCTCAGAGATCTGCATAACTCATCAACAGAATTAATGATTTCTTTGTACTTTAATGTGGCTTTTTCAACATACTTCTTTCCTTCTTCAACACCTACAAAGGGAAAAAAACATGAAAGTAGAACAGGATGCCTCAAACAGATGCGTAACAATTTATATACTTTATAACTTCAATAAGCTACATGAATTACATTTTTCTGTGTTTTGTTTTGCTGAAGGAGTTGTATGATTCGCAGCAATGTGCTTTAGTCTTTAGCTCTTACTAGCTTATTTGAGATGGGCCCTCATAGTAGTCCCTGCAGATCTTCAGCTAGGCTGCTTCTTCAACAACATTACTGCTATCTGGTTAGTGATGCTGCTTTAAAAGATGCTGACCGTGTGAAGCGTCTCCTAAACTAGTTGCCTTGTTATACGGCTAGGAGACACTTAAATCCCTGTTATAAGAAATACAAAACAAGGCAGGATTGCCATGTACTGACTTAAAAAACACACAGCAGCTTCTTTCTCCCGGTGTTCCTCATCAGCTGGAACAAGAATTCAGTCAGCTTCTTTCCTACAGATAGGAATGTTTAAAATATAGAGAAGGCTTTTTTAAAAAAAAAGGGGGGTGGGGGGTGGGCAGGGAAAGCAACCTGTATTCTCTAAATATTTTTTTCAACACTAAATTAGAGGTATTTAAAAGCACAGTTTGTTGAAAATTTTCATATTTACTACTTGAATTGATAGGCTATACAGTATCCTTGCACATTTGGATGGTCACCTGATCTTTAGATAAAATAACATCAGCAAGTATAAAAACATGAGTGGGAGAAAAAAAGGAAAACCTGAGGTTTGCTGAACCTTCATTCTTTTTGGTCAATAATGTTCCAAATTAATACAATTGCAAATACATGTATTTACATAACAATCTACATTTTTTGCTAATAAAATGCTTAAGTTGGAAAGTACCACTAGTTATTCACAGTGTTAATGCAAAAAATTCTGCACTGAGGTATATCACTATAATGTACTTTGACTTCAAAGGCTTGTCTGTTAAGAGATAGCATAAGCCATGAAGTCATAATTCCAAACTCATAAATATTACAAGGACATTCACAATTTGATTCCAAGGTGAACTCAGGCAGTATACAGAAAACCAAGTAACTACCAGACTGTTGAGTACTTTCACATTTTTGGTTTTCAAATATTTGTTCTGAATTCCTTCACCTCTTCCAGGCAATACTTTAAAACAACATTTGTTTTTTAAACTTCATGGGATTTTCCATCTCCTTCCTCCTGTTGTAAATTAGTGTATTTTTTTTTTCCCCACAGAACATTACCAGACAGCTCCTCACCATACAACCGTTTAGCGATATCTGTAATCTGCTGAATTTTTTCTTCTTGTTGAGGCACTGCAGGCTCAATAAACTTATTGAATTGCTTGTAGAGAGTCTCTATGGCTTCTCTTGTTTTGCATTCTGCAGAATACTTGCCAACTCTAATGACCGTTGCACTTACATCTTCAAACCAAAATTGACACTGAGGGATAAAAACACTGCACTATAATGAATTATTATCAGCAGTTCAAGCTTTTGTAGAATAGGCTGGACTACTCTTAGGCTTCCATAATCTGTGGTATACACTATGTCTTATATTTTCCAACTTCGATTGAACCTGAAAAACATTTATTCATTACCAATGCTGCTTGAATTATTAATCATTGTTAAATTTTCTTTAAACACTAGATCCATGCTAATCTTACAAGCATGGTGAGGTTATTAATTAATGGTTCTGCAAACATAAGTTTTATTTCTGAGTTCTTTCCACCTTGTATATCAAATGATTAATTTCACAAACAGTTTCATGACCAGAGCCACCAGTACCTCTCTAAGGACAGCAAGGTTGCTTAGGCTTAGTCTACTAGCAAACAGGGGTTTTGGTCTCAGAAACCATTAAAGTTGCTAGGAATCTTTCTACTGACAAGAATGGGCTTTGGAACATACCCTTAATAAACATTTTTGGTTAATAGTACTCAGAGGAGGATAGATCTGATGTTCACTCAGTATCATCTGTATTGCATCATTACTACAAGCAGCTAATAATCACCATTTTTAACTGCCATTAAAGTCAGTATTTAGGACTGTGCCTATTTGCTGAAAGAAAATCGTTGAGTAAAAGGTGATATTTTACACTGAGTACAAAAAAGCAATATTAAATTTTAGCTCTAGGAAATAATTTATTTCCCTCAAAGTAACACATTGATCAGATCACTGGACAGTGAAAACATCTTTTAAACAAAACCTTAGTATTGTGATCCATCATTAAGGGAATTTACCCATCATGCATTTAGACCACTTTGGAAATATGAACAGTGTTATTTCTAAAAATAAACAATGATGACAGGAATGTGCCTGCCTCACAGCAAATGCACCAACACAATGTGCAAGAGGGAAAAATACCATTATAAACTTATTTTTAATTTTTGAAAAAGGCAATGCACGAGGCAGTTCTCAGATACATTAAAGTTACAGAAGTCTCCAAAAAGACTTAGACTGCAGTTCAGAAAAAATACATACCTATACTTAACAATTAATTCTGTTAAAAAAAAAAAATATATATACACTGCATGTAGTTCCAGAATTGCATACCACACAGTCAGCTCTTCCTGACAACTAATAGAGTGGGTACTGTGACAACCTGGCTCTTGTGGTTTGACATGTATCAAAGAGGGCTTTGTGGCACTTTCTGTGTTGCCTCAGAATATACTTAAAGAAAATGAGCTCATAAGTATGATCACAGATACGCTGAATCACTATGAAAGTCATAGTGGAGACCCCAGTTGTGCACATAGCGGTGCAAGAACATGGTCACGTTACATGCTTCCCCCCCCCCCCCTTGCTCTACAAAATTACAAAGAAAAAAATAGAAGAAAAATATAGATTTTTACCAATCTACTACTTTTGGAAGCCATAGATTTTGCCCGAAGTAGTTATAAGCACTTTTATCTATCCCAGTCCTGGATCATTATTAGAGCCACAGTAGGGATCTCAGGTTTACTAGTACCTCTTCCATCATCTGTTGCAGATGCTCCACGAGATCCAGATTTTGCTTGTAATCCTCCACAACTCTGCTAAAGTCATTCAGCTGTTTTTGTAAGTCACTGATTGACCCCAAGAGGACTACTCTAACTTTAGCATTAGGTTCATTTGCTACAGAGCCAATGACTTTCTTCTCAAAATTATCCATCTTCTTTTTAAGAATCTGTTTAAAAGACAGCAATGTTAAATACCACAGCAAAAATGTTTCTATTTTTAGGAATAAAAAGAAACATGGAAAAAACCACACAAACCTATTTCTTGTATGTGTTTTAAAAACTACAAGTCACTTTTTCAAAAATCAAACTGGAGTGCTTCTGAAATGCTGATTACAATCAAAGTAAATTATATATATTAAAGATGGAATTGAGTTACATTTTTAAACGTAAAAGAAACGAATATCTGTAGTAATAAAACATGCGATCTTGAACAAAATAACTTTCACTGAATCTGGAAAGGAAAAAATACTACTAAGCCTTTGGAGTCCTTGACAAAATACAAGTCAACTTAAGCATCACAGTTAATTATGTCCTAGAATATTAACATACTGCTTAAGAATCTGATGTAAGCAACATCAGTGACAATCTAGCATAACTCCAAAGACCAAGTATTCATACTAGTACTTTATAGTGTCTGGTATAAGCATGACCTGTAAGTTTTAGGATAAGATGGTATACATATATACATTTACATATTTTACATACTGGGAACCCTGGTCTTGACAGTTGATCAAGACTTCTTTGTAATAGCTGTTTTACAAGTGATGCAAAAAAGACAGGTCCTTGATTTTTGTTTGGAAAGGAAGAGATTGGTTTAAAATAGGAAAGTATATGAAATTGCCAAGGAAAAAAAAAAAAAAAAAAAAAAGGTTGTAATACACAAGAAACAGCAAACATAGAATCATAGAAGCTGCTGAAAATTTCAAGTAAAAAAGTTGTGAAGGAAGAGACAGGCTGGGCAAGTAAAACAAAAAGTGCTAGTTCCAATTGGCAACTGATAGGGTCATTGGAGGCTTTGGAAGAAGTTTCTGATGAATGCAAAGAATGGGTGAGGCTAACAGGGTTCTAAGGGGGAGATGAGCATGATCAACTCCAGGTAACGGATGCAGGAAAGGGTCGTCAAGACTACATGATGAAATGAGAAAGACAAGAATGTAGCTGGGTACAAGAGGGAATATATGTGCATTTATTGTTGTTTTGTTGATTTTGATAGGGTATTTGGTTTTGTTTTGTTTTAAGGAGAGGGAAAACTAGGTCATACATATTGTGAAAGAACAGAAGCAAGAAGAATAAAAGAAGAGTAAATAGAAAACAAGAGGTTAAAAGGAATGAACACAGAGAAGTCAGGAATTCTGCTAAGATCATTTCACTAAAGGAAATGATAGATTAAAAGGAACAGAACAATAAAAAATATCTCAGTCAGTGACTGAGATAGGGGAAGGATATAAAGCTGAGTAACAGGGAAGCTCACAATACATTTTACATCTCCGATCTGCTTGGCACAGACCACAGCAATTCAACCAGTGAAGCCTTCACTAAGACCAAAATTACTAATGGTACCTGTATTTTCTCTGCATATGTATCAACTTGCTGAATCTGTATTTTAAGTACTTTCAGATTCCGAGCTTTTTCAGTTTTCTTTGTATAATTAAACTTCAAATTGTTGAATTTCTTTTTGAGATCCTTAAATGATTCTCTGAGCTGAAACAGAGTAAGCATAATTGTTAGTAAAAAAGAAACCAGCACACTTCGACTTAGTTTTTTGCAAGAAATGTTTAACAGACCACAATCTGAACACTAAAAATTTAATACAGAAATTAATAATACTATCCCATCTCATAAAGCATCCTTGTATTCTCAGAATTTCTTTCAGTAGTGGAAACTCATAATCTTACTAAATCAAGATTTTTGCATTCCGAATGCTGAGTGTTGTTTCCAGAATGGCTGGGGCAGGAAAAGGATTGGGGCAAAGGATCAGACCTTTGCTCAGGCAATGTATGAAAAAATCCTATGAGAGAGCTTTTATTGATTTTAACTAGAGGTAGATATCCTTCACATACTTTAGTCCACTTAGTAGCAGTGGTAGCTTTGTAAATGTACACCCATACTTAGTTTCCACAAAAACATAGTTTTATCGGACCTTGGCAAGTAGATTTGTATTTATTCATAGTACTTTTCTCCTATGCTACAACATTCAGTTTACATCACGTTGGGTATTTTGCTGTGGGGGTTTTTTCCCCTTCTTTTTCAGTAGCCCTGCTTCTGAAAGGAAGCTACACAGGGGTTTAATTTTATACACTGTGCTAGTCCAAACATCTTCATACAATTATTCACACCATACAAAGATGAATCCAGCTCTTTGCAGGATCAAGATGTGGACTTATATGAGCATATGCCTTTCAAATAACTATACTACAAGTATGGTAGCAGAGAGATTCTGCCTAAAAGATACCCAAAGAAAGCCTCCCCTAACTACAGCTACATAGATTTGGTACCACATGAAAGCATTAATACCAGTTAGCACTGACTTGGCGCAGCAAGCTCAACATTAGAGAAAATTATTCCTATAACAATATAAATTAAGATCACGGAATCATAAAATCAGAATGTTTTGGGTTGGAAGGG
>KL281989.1:0-14816 GCA_000699545.1 Podiceps cristatus
AAAAGGGGCATCTGTGGGACATCCAGCATGTAACAAACAGTGTCACCTGGACAGAGTGGATGGGAGTCAAGCAAGGTAAAAGTTGAATGGGAAACAATCCTTCAGACATTGTCAGGGAAGACAACAGTCTGTACAGGGCTCTCCATGGCCTGTGCACGCATCGTGACCGTGGTGTGTGCCTGGTTTGTTAAACGGGGGAAATGGTATCAATACGTGCACAAAAAGAATGACAGCTATCACAGATTTGCTGTGTCTTGCTTCAGTTTTTCCAGAGCAAAGCGCTTTCTGCTACAGCTCCTCAACAATCTTTTTTTGTGGGCATCCAGGCAAAGGAGTCCAGTACCTTTTGTTTGTAACAGCCTCCAACTCAAAAATGTTGAAGTCCCAGCTTTCCTCATTATCCAGGAGTTGTGTGATACAGGGTGGAACATCATTGATGGTGTTTGGCACTGAAAGGTGACTATGGCTCAGATTCATATCTGTTGAAATGGAATTAGAGCATTACATTATTTCTGGATTATTTCCCCCTGTTCCCCCCATGCAGAACTCCACTTAGAAAACAACTCTTTCAAGAAAAACAACTCTTTTCCTTAAATGCAAAAGTCTGTAAAAGCCTATAATACATATGGTCTACATTACTACAGATGACTTGGACATAAAAAAAAGGTCAGTGAACATTGCTTTGAGTGACATTTCAATTATTTCCTGGTCTGGTTTTCAACATTTTGAAATGCATTATTTTAATTATTTGAGCCTACTTCAACTTCAAAATGGAGGTAGTCTAGCACTTGTTCTGCAGTCACTTAATCATTTCCAAAGACATATATCCCACTGCAAATTAGCTTGGCCTCTATGTCACTAGCATCTACAAAAGAAGTCACACATGCAAAGTGAAGTTTAAAGTGGTGGCTTACTCTTAGAAAACACATACTCGTTTCCTGACAGTCTTCTCAAGCCATCCTGAAAAAGCAAGTTCATTGTAAGTTTTAGGCAGAGTATCCATGCATCATGAACTGCAAGAACACTGCACGCACTCTCTCTGTAGGTACTATTCCCGGGTACTAAAAGTACTGCTCCTGTTGTAGCACTATAAGCACCATCCTTGTTTTAAGGTCTTTCAGAACTGACATGAAAGGATCCAAGGAAGGAACACTAGTATGAGATGTCCAGAAAGGATATTATTAACTATACAATATTTTGCCCTCCTTGACCCTTTTACCCCTGACCCTTGCACCTACAGGATTTTATCAATCAAATGAACCACTATAATTCATTTTTCATTTTCTTTATATTATTTTCACAAGGATTAGCTCAGTGTATGTTAAAAAATGAGATAAGCCATGACAAAATCTAGGTGGTCTGTCTCTGGCAGACATTGTTGCTGCTGTTACATGACCAAAGTCAGAACCTGATTAAAGTAACCTTACTCTTACACTGGACCAGCTGTAGAACAATCCCTCCAATCCCATCTAAGCTTCTAGGGTTTCTAAAAAGCATCTTTTTGAGAAAAATCAGATTTGATGATAGAGTTTCTAGTGGCTACTGTGTTCACTTATATCTGAGGATGAATGCACCCAATGGACTGAGACGCGGCTGTATCTTACATCTTGGTGCCTACTGTTAGTAGAGAGGCTAAAATACTTAAGTGAAATGGTGATGAATTGTGAGTTCCCTTCCCATTGCTTGTGAAATTTTAGCACAGCAGAGCACTGAACTGCGATGTAGGACACTGGTAGCAATAATTCCATCTTTACTAATTTTACTCACAGTCATCAGACCTCCAACAAGATCACTTGTGTGAGGATCTTCATCTTTGGTACCTAGCTGAGGGGAGTAAAGTTCTGTTGTCCTCAGGATTTCCAGAACTCTGTCCAAGGCCTCTGCTACTGTGATGGGGCTGTTTTCCTGGGCAGCATTAATTATGTTAATAACCTGAAAGCAGATTAAGGAGGCAGGCAAGGAAGAGCAGATGGCACTTTTGTCTTTTCTTATTACAAAATCTTTATTCTCAGCTTGATTATGCTACTTCCCATTTAGCAAATGCTATATAATTCCCCCCAACCCTTTAAGTACAACTCTGAAAATGTAAATTTGTGTCTGATTCCCTGGTATCCATCTGCTATTTGTAACTGTCCAACTCATGGAAAGTGAAAGGAGAAGGGTATGAAATATCCAAAATAGTTGCAGGTAGGTAGAAAACTAGCCATGTCTCAGTCCTTCAGCATAGCCAGTGCTGCTCAGAAGCAATCATCATTCCAGATGGTGGAATGTCTCCAGAGGAAAAAAAACCAAATAAACGAATTCGTGGATGTGATTCAGATATCCTGATATTGCATGTGAAAACCTTAATTTACTCCATGTGAAAACAAAGGGCAGAGAGCAGCAACAGCTGGGCTGTGGCTGAGGGAGAAGAGGATGGCTCTTCTTTGCCTCCCACCTTGTGTCTCAGCCACCATCTGGGAACACAGCAATGACACAGCAGCACCAAGCACTTCGCCTGGCACTGCCAGGACGGAGGGGAGAAAGCCCCAGTGCTGACTTCTCCAGCAACCAGAAGCTGCTGCGGGGACACTACAGGCCTCCCTGCAGGTATGCTTGGGGGGAAGGAAAAGTAAAGGGGTCAGCTGCTCTAACAGGCATGGTGATGCAGGGAAGTAAAGAGCTTGATGCTGGGAAGAGAAGATGGGGAGAGAGAAAAAAATGTTTTGAGGGTGGGAGATGGCAGGCACCCTGGTTTGCGGGACGAGTGATTGTAGCTGGTTTGCGACAGCAGAGTTTGTATAACATGGATAGTGAAGAAAAGACTGCAGGGAAGTGGAGGGACAGAATATGCTGCAGGTGTTCCCTCCTCTGCATGCTATCTTATAAATATCAATGGTAAAAGCAAAGGTGAGATTAGAAGCTCATGTCCTCCTACACACGCACAGCCCAACAGAGTTGGGTCCCCTCCCTGTCACAAGCTGAGCATGTAGCAAGGACACCTTTTCCCCATTTTTAATACTCTTCCTTATGAGTAGGGCTTGGAATGAGATGATAAGATGCAGAAAGTGGTAAGGAAAAAAAATTATTCTGTTAAATACAAGGTGCTGTATAATACAAGGTGCTGTTAAAAAAAAAAAATTCTGTAAATACAAGGTGCTTGTTAAATACAAGGTGCAGGAAACCCCTGGCTGTCCTACCACGAACTACATACTTCCCCATAAGAGCAACTCCAACCTCTGAGTTTGTGGAAAAGGCAGTTCTCAGGACTCACCTTTGTAATAGGAGCTTCTATTGTCATCGAGTGGATTCTTGCCATGGAAGAGTACCGTAGGGTCTGTAAACTTGGAGCTGCTGTTAAAGAGAGTACCATTTATGTGTTGCAGAGTGTAAATCAGATGACACCGTTTAAAGAGTGCAGAAGGTTGTCACTGGGGAACAGCAGGACAGAATCCAGCCTCATCTCCCATTTATCCTGTATCTCCCCTCCTGCAAGTTCTTGCTTTACTGTTCCATTTATTGCACCATTGTCTACCTCCTTTGCAGCCACCCATCACTTCTGCTGTCAGTTTTTCTGTCAATCTATCACATGAGCTATACTGAAATGAGGCTATATTAAGCTATGCTACACTTCATGCCCATTACGGGCCACTCTCCTTTTGTTTGCAATGGATCTCTGTCAAACATGGCTCCTCCTAAGAGAGTGTGCATGTTTATGTCCCTCATCTCAGTGACACAGCTGCTCTAATGAAACCCGTTCCTGCTCCCCATAAGCTGTGCTTCTCTCATTACATACTGGGGCAGAAAGAAACCTCTGCCACCACCATCCCAGCCCCAGCGAGCATTCACAAATGGGACCAGGAGCAGAAGTGCTGCTCTCAAGTAACCAGTAGCAATAGATCCCTTCATGTCCCCCAGTAACGAACCCAAAATACTGGTTTGGGAGCACAAGCTGCAGCTTTCTAAGAGAGGGGGAACTAACGCTTCACCGTGCACACTTTAGCAGGCTGCCCTCATCCTGTGGCACAGCCACTCTTCCTCTCTGTGAAGGCACTGTGTGCTGCATGCATCATGTAGTGATGCTGGTACTCATGCTGGGGCACTGGTTTGCAAATCAGAATAAAGAAATTTTAAAGAAGTTATAAAAAAACTGGGGTAATCTCTGTTTAATCAGCTGTGAATCTCTCTAATTCCTTTTTCATTCCACATTTTTATTGCCCAGGGCAGGCCTGTTCTTTATTTACAATGTCATTCTTGACAGTTTACTTTCTTACCATCACTAGTTTGAGATGTTATTGACTTAACATCAATTGAGTCTTTCCTTCTGTTCTTGCATTTGAAGGAATGGGATTCTGTAAATAGAGAACAAAATCTTTAAACATACTTCAGGTAAGATCTCTATATAATCGCCTCCATCTAAAATTCTGAACATTTAATTAAATGATCTAAATGATACCACATAAGTGGGGGAAATATTCTAATCGTAACAGGGGATTTCTTCTTGTCAGAAGTCACCTGGAAAGCCGTTTCGTAAGAAAGTCAAGGCGCCTTATGGAACAGGGGACTTGCTTCAGCTAACTTTAGGTACCTAAAAGTGGCAGTCTTTCAGGCTGTCTTTTGTCTAAGGCTGTTGTCAGAGATCCTGCTTTAGGGGACACGTCTCAGGCAGGTGGGTGGAACCCCTCCTGCAGGTCCCTTTTGCTCTCCACCGACCACTGAACAAGCCTGAGTTTAACTGCCCAGAAATTTAGCCGAGTGGGAAAAATCCCATCTCAGTCTACACTCTTCCAGCCCAAGCACAGTTCAGCCTCAGACAGCTTTTGCTTTTAATGGCAATTTTTTATACTGTGTGTTTAATAAAAACCCAACATAGTGAGAATAACTATAAACAATCCAGCTGCTGTGAAAATTAACCACGCACCAAGCTGTCATTCTTGAATCTGCCATTTGCTAAAGAAAGAGAAATTATCACATCCAGACAAATGCAAAAGCTGGATGAAATTCCTGGAAAGAGGCTCAAAAAAAAAAAAAAAAAAAAAAAAAAAAAAAAGAAAAAGAAAGAAACAAAAAAAGATTTGGTAAATTTTCATTTTCCTCCAAAACATTATAGTCTACACTCTCCCTCATGGTTAAAAAGAAGCAACTGTGCATCTATGCACTTCTTTGCAAAAGTCTCTATAGTACCTATTCCCAGAGTATCTTAAATGACACTCTAAGACCCCAGCAAGCTTTCAAAGAGAGAATGTGAAGACTCCGAACTATCATAAAATTGATATTCTCAACATAAGGACCAATTTGCATAACTGTGTTATGAGACAGGATATATGCAGCTTGTCTTTAGCAAAATAAAATTTTAGCATGCAATTCTTCAGAATTAAAAATATATCTATCTTAAAAATTAATGAAATACAGTTTCTGTCTTAATTATTTTCTTTACCACAAATTTACAAGACAGCTTGCATCTACTTATTTTGTCATAGTGCAGACTGAAGAAACTGAAAACATTTTCCTCTAGCAACACCTAAGAGCAAAGCATAACTAATGCATGCTAAATTATTTTATTTGTTTATTTGATAGGACTACTCTTTCAAACTCCTTTCCTGCATTAATAGTTAGAGGAGTTTAACATAAGACACATGAGTGGGAGCAAACATTTACCCATAAACATAGCTGCGAGTGGCAGTAGCAGACAAGACAGCTCTCCTTGTGCTAAATACCGGCTAGCAAGTTGGAAAATTTGCTAGTGCCACCTTCAGAGTCACAGGTGCATAAAAGCTACTCTGTGCCACACTACTATTTCAGCTGAAAATATTTAAATACATAAATAAAAAATTTATCTTCCTCTGGTGAGCAGAATGTCTCCCCATCCAGATTTGTTACACATCACACCATCGCAAACAGCATGATACACATGGATTATTTTTCTATCTTCATCACATACTGGCAGATGCCCATGGCTCTGGGAATTTATTCTTGGAGCATAACCATGAACCACAGGGAAGGATAACCTGCATCACACACGTGTCTCTAAGGTTGCCTGCTTTCACTGCACTGCAGTTGTTAACATGGCTTCATGTGATGCGGCTTCCCACTCCTACTGAAAACTGTCAGAGTAATGAGCAAACCCAAATGCCCCACATAATCTGTAAAACACATTAGTAAGCTAGTAACTATGTGTTAACTAGTAACAAGTGTTCTTCAGCTTAATTCATGTTCTCACCTTCCCATTTGCAGGAAAGTAACAGTGAGAAAGAAAAACTGCAATTATTACAGGGACACAGGAACAAGCAGTTTAACACACCACGGATCAGTTCTGATGGCAGCAATGGTCACGAGAGCAGCAAATTGCATATATTGTCTCTTTTCCCTCCTGCTCACCATTGTTTGGCATCACAAAGCTCTCCGACGCTTGTACATATTCTAATGCTACTTGAAAAAGTAGGGGATATATGAAGCAGTCACTTCCCACGCTCTTGGTGTGTCCCATCTTCCACCCATGTGAAAGTCAGAGGCTGCCTCACATTGCACAGCAACATTGTCCAGTGTTTCATAGCGGCAAGGGCCTCAGGTGCCAGAAGGTAACAGGACGTGAGAACCTGTTCTCTCAGAATAAGACAGCAGTGTTGCATCTGCTGGGATCACTAGAATCACAAGCTCAAAATGGGCCTTTAGTGCCTCCTCCTTCGGGCAAAACTGCTATCCAAAACTTTACAGGGCACTGGAAGAAGAAATTATCCCCTTCTACTCGGCACCTTTAGTCAAAAGCCACCTGAAGAAGTTACTGAGAGCTTGAACGCGCAAGTAAACAAACCTGCCCAAGACACAGGGCAAGGGTAGTGCAGACGCGCTGTAACAACTCAGTGCTGACTGGACATGCCTAGCTCTAGCCCGGACACCACAGACAACGATCTTAGCCCCGTGCTGGGGCCAAACCAATGGCCTGCTGACAAGTCCTAAAGTTGGAGACACTAGGGCAGATCTGCTGGTACAAATCAGCACAGTCCCACATTAATTTCAAACAGAAAGGGGTGCCAAGGTACGCCAGCTTCAGGATCAGACACAGTGTTTTAATACAACGAAGAGCAATGCATCTTAACCCTGAATGCATGGCCAGCACTCTGCACAGGAGATTGGATTATTAATGGTGGTTACAAATCCAATTCATGGTGTGACATCAGAGCAGCTGGCATCCATCACTGGCCCTCTGCTCTGACCGCTGACTCGACAGTGGGAAGAGGCAACATTTCATACTTCACGGCAAAGAACCCGGCCACAACCTCAAACACAGCAGTATATAAAGGTAAATGATAGTATTCTAACCTGACTGAGAATTGTCTCCTGTGTACTTCTCATCATGGTGACTCTTGTAGAGCTGAAGATGCAACAGGAGTAAAATATATATGTAAGGAAAAAGAATACAAAAAGATTTTAAAAGGGCTACATTCAACACTGTCCTTATCCAGCATTTTCTGTTCAGTTATTTAAAATAAGTGTTTGGCAAAGACTCTTCTTCAGGTGTCATAAGGTGTTGAGAAATAATATGAAAGTAAACAGATATGCAATGCAGGAAATCACAGATACAATAGTGCTTTTATGTAGTAAGTTCCTGTTTAATGCCTGTGTCTGCAAGAGAACTGACATTCATTTTAGATAGTGTTTTCAGTGTAAATTGCATACAAACCCAAAAGATTCCAGGAATCAAACACAAAAAGAAAAAAAAAAAAAAATCCCAAAATGTTCATTGTTGCCCTCTGTACAGTAATTTAGGAAACATTTTCTTAGTACTATCTTAAGCTCATTTTGCACGCATCCTTTCATTGGTCACTGACAAACTGGGCTTCAAAAAACTCAGTTACAAAAACAATGCTCTGGCAACTGAAGGCTAGAGGTAGGTGTCATCCATCAGAACTGTCTTTATTTCCAAGTAATTTTTAATCATTCTCATTAGTGAAAAAGTTAAACACAGAATCTTAGTTCTTTGCTTCTGAAACATTTTGGGTAGTTCCACCAATAGATATTTCAATCTTTCTTAGAATTCAAATAGGATCTTAAAGCTTATACTTATTGCTTAGTCTACAGTAACAGAGATTAAATGCTTCTCTGCATTTCCATCCTGCTCAGAAACAAAATCACAGTCTGTCCCATACATGACAGTTTAATAACGGCTAATCACTTCACCCTGTTCCTTTGTTACGTGGTTACAAGAAAGTATTTGGCTGTTAATAGAAAAACTGAGCAGAATTTTCAGTTCCTCAAGTCTTCCCTCCAAAATTAGCACGATATACTTAGGTATAGCTAACAGAGACACTGAAAAGGACTAGAAATAATGCATTACTTTTTTTACTATAGACACTAGAGAAGGTATACATATCCTCTGCTTCAGATGAATAAACTTCAGTGCTTGACACTGCACTTACACATTATTCATTACATATCACATTTGAGTCCAGTTCTGCCATCAAATCTATGGTGATTGTTTCCTCTGACCAAATCCATCACCTGCCTATAGCAAAGCACTAGATTGCATGGAAGCATGAAATCCATGGTTGCAACTTGTGAGTTAAAAGAAAAATATAACAAGGTTGCATTTATATGCTCTTAGTGTCCATATCAGTCTGTGACAGTGCATGCTGCAGAGTCCTTACAGGGATTATTCAGGAAAGAAAGGCAAAGAATGATACAAATTCTCTTTTCCATCATTCTTCCACCACTTCCATCTTTTTTCCTTTTTCCTATTGGGGTGAAGAGGGAAAGAAGGTGAAAGGGAAATAGAAGACAATGGAAAGGAAAAAACCCCAAAATTCAGGAGTGGCTTTCTGCAATGAATAAGATGGAAAAAAAAAAAAAAAAAAAGGAAAAGGACATCCTGCACTCATGCTTAATGTAAATCTTGTTCGAGGGAGTGTAAGGAATGACTCTTCCTCCAGAACGCTGATTTTAAAAGCTGAAACACCTCTCCTGTAATCATAGAGAAACTCTCAGGAAATCATCTCATCCAAACAGAGTAAGATTAAGGAAGGTCATCAGATATGGTACAGGGCATAAAGCACATGAACTGCTCATTCTGGTCCCAAACTGGGGCTTCTCTGAGAGCCCACAGATACATCTCTGTCTACTGCACAACTGGCAGAAAACAGTGGCACAGTCCTCTAAGTGCTTGTGCTGGTTTTGGCTGGGATAGTGTTAATTTTCTTCATAGTAGCTAGTATGGGGGTCTGTTTTGGATTTGTGCTGAAAACAGTGTTGATAATGCACTGATGTTTTTGTTACTGCTGAGCCGGGCTTACACAGAGCCAAGGCCTTTTCTGCTTCTCACCCCACCCCACCAGCCAGGAGGCTGCGGGTGCACAAGAAGTTGGGAGGGGGCACAGCTGGGACAGCTGACCCCGACTGACCCAAGGGATATTCCATACCGTATGGCGTCATGCTCAGCATGTAAAGCTGGGGGAAGGAGAAGGAAGGGGGGGACATTCACAGTGATGGCTTTTGTCTTCCCAAGTCATCATTACTCCTGCTTTCCTGGAGATGGCTGAACAGCTGCCTGCTGATGGGAAGGAGTGAATGAATTCCTTGGTTTGCTTTGCTTGTGTGTGGCTTTTGCTTTACCTATTAAATTGTCTTTATTTCAACCCCTGAGTTTTTTCACTTTTACCCTTAACAGATTCTCTCCCTCACGCCAGTAGGGAGGACTGAGTGAGCAGCTACATGGGGCCTAGTTGCTGGCTGGGGTTAAACCATGACAATGCTCTACTAAAAAAATAAAACAGACCACATTTCAGTTCTGCATACTTCTCTTACCGCTTCTGCAGGCCTGACCTGGAACAGCCACGTAAGTTTAAGTTATGAGGGCAGTTACACAGTTAATCTGGGGCCGTTATGTTCTTAAGAGGAGAAACACCACCTCTATTGTAAATTTATGAATGTGCAAACACTGGACTCATTCCTGGCAGGTCTCAAATTGACTAAGGCAGCATTAATTATTAGCTAGGCTTCAGCACATGGGAATAGTCACATGAAAGTCAATTTCCATTCATAAATCTTCACTTTAAGAGTACTTACTACACTCTCAGTTGTAGGTGTTTTTTTGTTGGTTTTGCTTGTTTGTTTGTTTTTTCTGTACAGAAATCTAACATGCTTAATTTTTGTATATGAAAAATCTGGCACAGAAATTCATGAAGGCTCCTACCCAGTGGTCTCTACTCATACTGTGAGATGCCTTACGGAGGCTGCCAGTAATGACAAAGAACATGCCTACATTTTTTAAGGTGAAACAACGCATAATAATGTAAGGAGGTTTCTAAGTCTGCATACAGTGCCTGAATGCTGCGATCAAGCCATTTATAATTATGTTGATGCAGTGAAACATCGGACGTTTGCATCAAAATTTGAATCATGACACCTTTTACTGCTCTGCAACTAAATAAATAGTTTGTCTGATTTCTTTTTATCTTTCATAAGAATTATCTTTGGCTTGAAAAGAAATGTGATATTATTTTTAGGGCAGAGAAAACTTCTACTGCTGCAAATATTCAGGCATGGATTTTAGGAAAACTGCAGCATCCAAGTGCTGATCAGGATTGATACCATCACATTAGTATTGCTATAAAAATAAGTCTTTTGAATATAATAATGATATTCCTATATGTCACCATCTCTGCCCATTTAAAATGAAAAAAACAAACAAACAAACAAACCAAAACCACCCCCCAAAACTCCTAAATTCCAAGCACTGCATTTTTCATGCAGTGAGAGAGCACCTGGTGCTCTACTGCAGACAGGAGATATTTCCACCACAGAAGTGAAACAGAATAGTTAGTTAGTTCTGTTGGACACATGTAGTTCCTTCCTCAATGGACCTTAAATCTCCACAGACCACGCTTTTGTTAGGCTGTGGTCTTTAACCTTTATGGTAGATCTCTACATTCGTGGAGAACCCTTCAAAGGCCATATTCCCTGGGCTCACCAAATATGTAAAGCTCCCCAGACCTATAGCTCATCGTGTTAATGCTTTATTTACCAATAACTGCTCATGAACCAATACTAAAAAATGTGAATTATGGTGCTTTCCAAAAGTGTGGGTAGTACAGGGAATATGAATGTGGCCTTGGACACAAGTCTCTAACTAGAATTTTTTTCTTTAAGCTTACTGGCTTAGGCAGCCCAATGAACAGGGCAATGAAAACCGGAAAACAGACTTTCATCTATATTCCTACTGTTGCTTTTTACAGATAGCTGCAAGTTTCTAATTGTTTTGTACTGATTTTCTTGCACTAAGAGTATCACTTCTACACTTCCCTGTACTAGTCTTTCAGCTGTGTATATATTACAGAAAAAACGACAAATTGTATCTCACTGTCAAATCAACATCAGAGCAGTTATAAATTAAACACTAAGAATGATGATGTCTAAATAATGTATTAAAAATAAACACATGTAACTTTAGCATTGCTTCTCTTACAAAACTCTCTTGCACTCTAACCTGGGCACTTTGAACATCCTGCTAGTGTAAATGATACTATGTTGCTAACACTAAAATCCATGGTTTAGTTCAAAGATGAGGACAATTTAAGACTTTCTGAGACTTGTTTTTCTGTGATAGACCTTCAGAGTCCTTCCAAAAGTTGTGCAGACTTCTCCCTTGACTTGTTACTACCTGCCCCCAGAAAAACTTATGCAAGGGAGATATTTTCAAGTCAAATTTTAGAGAATACTACCTAAGAGTTTCTTCCAATAGTAAGTTTTCCAATAATGTGATAATATTCAGTATTGTTATACTGAAGAAGGGTCAACTAGAAATAGTAGTCACTTTCTAAATACCTTTTATGCACAAGTGCCTGCACCCACATCATGCATAAATGCACATTAAAATTCTAAATAAAATAAGATACATAACCCCTCCCCTAAAGAACATGGAAACATACCATGTTTTGAGCCAGAAATATGCACTCACAGCCCAGAAGGCCAACCGTGCCCTGGGCTGCATCCCCAGCAGCGAGGGCAGCAGGTCGAGGGGGGATTCTGCCCCTCTGCCCCGCTCTGGTGAGACCCCCCTGCAGTGCTGCCTCCTGCTCTGGGGCCTCAGCACAGAGAGACGTGGAGCTGCGGGAGCGGGGCCAGAGGAGGGACACAGCCATGGTCAGAGGCTGGAGCCCCTCTGCTGTGAGGGCCGGCTGGGAGGGCTGGGGCTGCTGCGCCTGGGGAAGGGAAGGCTGCGGGGCGAGCTCACTGCCGCCTGCCAGGGCTTAAAAGGGGATGATAAGAAAGATGGGGACAAACTTTTTAGTAGGGTCTGCAACAATAGGACAAGGGGTAATGGCTTTCAACTAAAAGAAGGTAGATTGAGACCAGATATAAGGATGAAATTTTTTATGATGAGGGCGGTGAAGCACTGGCGCAGGTTGTGCAGAGAGGTGGTAGAAGCCGCATCCCTGGAAACATTCAAGGTCAGGCTGGACGGGGCTCTGAGCAACCTGATCTCGTTGAAGACGTTACTGCTCATTGCCAGGTGTTTGGACTAGATGGCCTTTAAAGGTCCCTTCCAAACCAAACTCTTTTATGTTTCCCAAGTACATCCTCAGTCCAAAATGTTGCCAGCTACCTCCTACGTTCCCCACTTTCTATCTCACCCCTGCAAACCACAGATTTCACTCCTTTGCTCACAAAAGTACAAACTTTCCAGGCCATGTACTAGAGCATTTTTGAGGCAAAGCTTATATGATCATCTGCTTCGGACACTTTCTGAGGGAGGGAACCAGGAGCAGGTGACAACAAACAGCTCCCCATGCCACCCGCTTTGTTGCAGGACCAGCTTGGGTGGATATGTGACTGGACTGCAGAGACCAGGGTCAACTGCTACCCCTGGTTTACTTGGGTTATGGCTTGGATTACACCTCTCCATAACAATAACACATGTTCTGAGAAGCATGCAATGTCTTAAGTCCTGCATGAAGGCCGCATTTTATTCAAGAACCATACATTGACAAATGTTGTGACAGCTGAGCACAGGTCATTATTAAACACAAGTATACCAGATCAGACCGGCAAAAGCAGCTCTAGGAAAAAAAACCCTGAACTCTCCTTGGACTATGGTCTATGTTGCTCCATAGTATCATGGACATGACTGTCACATCTGTGCTCTGGCGAATTAAAGCCTTTCTCTACTTGGCAGTCCTACCAAAGGAGAACAACCCATGCAAATGCCGAAGTTTTCTCACTTGCTCCAGCAATCAATGAAAATACCATTGACAATATAGATCGCAACCTCTTGGAAAAATACTGATTTCTAAACCAAAAAATACCAGTTTATTAAAGGTGATGAAAATGATGACATGAAAGAAATACGATACCTGTTTGTTGTTTTCATTGGTACAATGCAGCCGTTTGAGGGACACGAAGTGTCTTATTTTCCTAGCAACAGAAGCGATCACTTGTTACCATATCAAATGGTAAAGAGAGAAGTGAAGTGATACATTACTATTTTCTAAACCAGAGGTCTCCATGCCCTCATGAAACAAGATACAAAACAGCTGACTGCGCGACAAGCACCCCTTCACTGTTACAGCTGGTTTTGCCCCAGGACACCGGATCCTTTCACTCCTGCAGGAATTCACCTGCACATCTGGGAGCAGCATTTGGCAGCGTGCCCATACGACACGGCAAAAGTGCGAGCACGTACAAGCACACACACAAACAAGAGGATCACCCAGCTGCTGATCCTTCTGTCTGACCAGGTAACGGTTTGGACACTGTAGAATAACTTCATAAAGAAATGCATGCTAACATGAACTAAATGCCAGCTTACAGGTATCTATAGCTATAACACTGTTAATTGTTACGACTTTACAGTTCTTTTAGCCAGCATATGACGACAGCAAAATGGACAAATGTCAGCAGCATGACCTTCTCAAATTTGCTTATTCTTTTCACATTGCTTGAAGTCAGCAGTTATATCACCACCCTGCTACTAAATACATGGAGGTTCATGTCAAACTTACAGATGGGGAAAGCAGAGAGAAGGCCCTAAAAACTAGAAAGCAATTATGTTCTGAACAAGTTAGTTACCCTCCTTGACCAATCACAGGTGTTATCTTCACATGCTGCTGGATACTGTCTCCTGATTTTCTTCTTGCATAGTAAACTCCTTGCCATTCCTAAGCAAGCACACACAACAAAGGCAGCATCTGAGAATACATAGCTTGCAGTCAAATATTCATTTATTATGACATTGTCCTTACGTAGTAAATATTTACACATTATTTTATGGTTGTATTTTTAAAAAGAGCATAAAATTTATGAATACAGAGTATCATCTTTAACAGGCATTTCTTAATGTAAAGACAGTGTAAATATGTTTCCCTTGTGAGAAAGTATACAATTTTTGCAAAGAACTTTAGGAATAATCTACTTTGAGGGGTTACAAACATTCTTGCCCTTCTTTGGATGCACCTCAATGTCCTTCTTGTACTGAGGGGCCCAAAACAGCACAGCACTCAAGATGGGACCTCACCAGTGCTGAGTACAAGGAAGACAATCCCTTCCCTCTTCCTGCTGGCCACACTATTTCTGATAGAAGCCAGGATGCTGTTGGCCTTCTTGGCCACCTGGGCACACTGCTGGCTCATATTCAGCCGTCTGTCAATCAACACCCCCAGGTCCTTTTCTGCAGGGGAGCTCTCCAACCACTCATCCCCAAGCCTGTAGCGCTGCATGGGGTTGTTGTGGCCAAAGTGCAGGACCCAGCACTTGGCCTTATTAAACCTCATACAGTTGGCTTTGGCCCATCGACCCAGCCTGTCCAGATCCCTCTGCAGAGCCTTCCTACCCTCCAGCAGCTCAAC
>KL281990.1:0-20619 GCA_000699545.1 Podiceps cristatus
ATATATATAAAAAATATAATAATGTAGCACATTTGGCCTACACTGAGGTTAAAAAATGAGTCTAGTATGACTGTATACTTATTGTTTTCTACCACTGTTGTCAAAAGAATTGGACCATGAAACCAAGGCGATAAAAAATAATAGTTGAACTAAAGAAACAACTACAACATCAAATGAAGCATCTAAGTCATTTTGTCAGATCTCATTTGACCTTTTATTCACAGTTGGATTTTTAATAGACTGAGAGACAGTGCTAAAGTAACGTGCTGTGCTTTCAAAGAACATATCAGTGTTGGCATAGATTTCTTGACCCTGAAGAATTCAGATCTGTATCTAGCACTCAGACCTAAAGCTCTCTTCTCTTTTTGTCCTTTTAAGTTAACTTGGTTTTTTTTAATCATTGCCATACTATTTTTCTTTTTCTTTTCTTTTTTTTTTTTTTTTTTTTTTTCTCAGTGATTGAAACATCTTGTTTAAAACCAAAAGGAAAATTAAGCTTACTTAATTTTTAGGAGAGTCCACTTACTCACAAATATAAATGTAGAATATCTAATCTAAGGAATTTATTTTAATCCTGCAAAGTTTTACATGTATACTTACATGAATAGGTCTATTAGCATGAATTGGATTGTTAATGTGCCTGAAGTTAAACATTTATTTGGAAGGTAGGATCTTTCTCGTACTGATAGCACAGTAAAGACCGTGGTGCACGTGCAGGTACACTGGAGTGAAAAATTGTGCTGCAGTGGATTAATACCCTAATACTTATCTCTTCCTGTACAGAAGCTGTTTATATAGCTGTGTCACATTTATTGCTGTCTCTCTTTGGGGATCCTATGCAGATGATTTCTACAGATACTTTAAAAAGCCTTTAGAAATTGGTGTCTTGTATAGAAATGCAACCTGGTAAGCCCTAGAGTGATCACAGAACAAGACAGAAAGATACCCTGAATAAGTAATTCTGAACAGTAAAATAGCCCAAAGGAACAGCAAGGATAATCCATATTTTATTCTTTCAGATAAGCAGAATAAGTATTTCACAGTTATAAATGGAAAGAAATTACTGTTGTTTCCCTTCTTCAGCTCCATATCTGGATTACAAATATTTTATGTAAAAAAAAGAAAATATATGCTAATTCTTGTAAAATTAATTTAGATATAGAGATGTACAATTTCACAAGCCTGAGGGACCTGAGGTTAACACCTATATCTTTTCTTATGAAATTTTATGGAATTATATCTGGCCCCACCTGGAGTATTGTGGCCCCACCTGGAGTATTGTGTCCAGTTCTGGGCTCCTCGGTATAAAAAGGACAGGCATCTCCTGGAGAGAGTCCAGAGAAGGGCTACAAAGATGATTAAGGGCCTGGAGCATCTCCCCTATGAGGAAAGGCTGAGTAAGTTGGGACTGTTCAGCCTTGAGAAGAGAAGACTAAGGGGGGACCTAATTAAAGTTTATAATTACCTGAAGCAGGGGATGCAGGGGGAATCAGCCAGCCCCTTTTCAGTGGTCTGTGGGGATAGGACAAGAGGCAATGGCTGCAAGCTGGAACACAGGAAGTTCCGCACCAACATGCGGAAAAACTTCTACACAGTGAGGGTGACAGAGCACTGGAATAGGCTGCCCAGGGAGGTGGTGGAGTCTCCTTCACTGGAGATATTCAAGACCCGCCTGGACGCCTATCTGAGTGCTATGTCCTAGGGAGCCTGCTTTGGCAGGGGGGTTGGACCCAATGATCTCTCGAGGTCCCTTCCAACCCCTACAATTCTATGATTCTATGATTCTATGATATCAATACAGTATAGAATATGACCATGCCTGAAATTGCTACTTGATGTTTTTTTAATTGGTTGTTTAGAATCTCACACTATTAAAAAAATAGTTTATTTATTTCTCCGTAAGAGAAAACTTAATGGAAATTTATTTGATTATATATGCTTGCAGACATCTGCTTGTCTCCATAGCTATTTAATTGACAGGAGATATAGGATAGTTTAAGCTGATCTCAACAGCTTTCTTAAAAAAAAATGTTGTTTTTTTTGTTTTGGTCTGGGTTGGTTTTTTTAGTTAATGAAAGACTTTCAAAATATAGCTTAGTAGACTTGTTTGTGCATTCTAAGGCTTCCAGCAGGATGGTTGTGTTACCCTGAGACTGAATCAGCTTGCATACTTGCATACACAGGCTCCTTCTCCATAGAAATCAGGGTGCAGATCTTGGCCCATTTGTGTCTCACTGTAAATCTGCAGCCAGTATGAAGTTACTGTGGGGAGATGAGAAGTGATTTTGGCTCTCTGAGTTAGGTCACAGCTTATTGAAACAGGAAAAGGCCTTATGAGATTTGGTAAACACAGATAATATTTTTAAGGAGAACAGAAAAAAGTTGAAAATGTGCAATTGACAATTCATACTAGGAATAGTGTTTCTTCTGTTTTGTTAAGGAGTAAATATTCTTCTCTGTGTAGACCACAAACTCAACTCCAGTGTGAAAAGCACAGACCAACCCATGGAGATTCAAACCTTGGACTAAAATACTATAATCTGTATAATAATGAAGGACAAACATTAATAAAATGAAAATTACTACCAGTGTCAGACCCAGAAATACTTCTTCGTTTAGGACACTTTCCTAATAGAAACCAAGGGCCATTTTTAATTTTTAATTAAATCTCAGAATAGACACAAGGCTTTCTCAGCATTGATTCTGGATAATAGTTTAGCAATCTTGTTTGTTGTTTACATTTTTTTTTAATATCACTAAGAAATATTTTCTGTTAGATCTTTCTTGGAGCAAGAAATTTCATATATTGCTGAATTCCCTTACTCCGAATCTGCGCATGCTACCATCCTAACTAAATTTTAATATAAACTTTATAATTAACTAATTAAATTAAGAATAGAAGTAGTTGTCTTTTCACCTTACTGAGCTGTAAATAGTGCTAAGGTTGATTTAATCAGCCAGCTAGACCTGTGCAGACACCAGTCCTACAGGGATCTGCAGCATAGATACTGTTTTCCACATATTCCGCCCACTGTGAGACAAAGAATTGATGAGGAGGAAGAAGTCGAAATTGTGACTATTCTGTTTCTGGGTCAGAAACTGAGAAATAGACTGCATTCTTTCATGTACTGTGTTTTTTGTGTTCCCATCCTTTCTAACCCTAGATTATGGAGGAAGAAAGAAAATCACAACTGAACATGAATTCCTAACAGTTCATATGCTGTCTCATGTTCAGTTACAATTTTGCAGTAAGTTCATAGCAATTCAAGATGTATTTAAAGATTCAGAAGATTCTGATCCCTTGCTTATGTAACACCTTGAATGAATAACATAACTGAGTTTACTTATGGAGCACTGTATCAGTAAGGAAGGGTTTCTCTCAAAATCTACAGAATAGCAGCCAGATTTTCCCTGTTATAAAATGTATTTTCTCTCTAATTGGGGAATAACGGACAATCTTTCATAAACAGTAATTATTTCCTGTTGAGCAATCAGAGCAAATATGCCCAGACTAGTAAAATATAGACTATTCAGAGCAGTCAAGCACACATTGCTCTGACTTCCAGCTGGCCATGAATTCTTTGTAATTAGCAAAAAACCCAAGGTTCTTTTTCTTAGTCTCTGATTTGGCTTCCAGTTTTCTTTAATGCTTTGCAAAAAGTAGAAACTGCAACATAACAAAATCTTGCTTATATAAGATTTTTGGATCTACAGAAGTACAGTTATACAATTGATATAGTTTTAAGTTTCTGTAACTATTCAACTCAACTTTTCTTCTGGATGCTGCTTCAAGCTATTTTTTGTTCTGTCTGGAACACACTGCATATGTTCCAGTAATGATAATATCTACTAAAACCATTGTGCTAACTATCACACAGCTGTTAATCACAGATAGATGGGTTTTGTAATAGGGCTGCAAGTCATCTAAATCTTTCATCTGGGTATACTCGCTCCTCTATTACAAGTAAGTATATCAGAAACACTGAAAGAGATTCTAATCTTGAATACTTTGATTTATAAGAAAACAAACCTCACTTCCCCCCCCCCAAAAAAAAAAAAAAAAAACCAAAAAACAAAAAAAACAACCCACCACCACCCTAAGGATTTTGAATGAAATAGCTTTTAACACAAAGAGAATTAGATATAGTCATGATAGACTGTAATATGAAGGATGTTAAAAATTCCACTGGCCCCTTGCAGAAAAACGCCTCTCCTTTTTTTCTTGAACTAGCAACTTTTAGGATCACTTGGGGGTGCACAATCTTTAATAGGCCTCCCTGTGTTCCTAGAATAAAGCATTATTTCTTCCGTGCCTCTGGAAAACTGCATGCCTTTTTTTCCAAATGGGATATTCAGTTACTCTCAGAGCGTTTGTTGCCTTTCTCTTTCTAGAGTTTTCTGCCTGACTTTGACCAGCCAGCAGGAGAGACCCTTCTTTTCTATGACCTGATGAATTCTTTTAACAGAACATACCATAGAAACAGTGGACAAACAAGCAAAAAACCATGTAGCATTCTTCACAAACTGAAAAGCTAAACTTATACAACATGACATTCTTAAAAAGGTCTCTTGAAGATCTATATATTGATCAAACACATCTACTGTGTCCACTAAATAACATTACAAATGGAAAAAAATCAAAATCATTATTGTCATCATTACTGTCTCTCAATATTTTTCTTGCAAAGCATATTCTAAAAATAAATATATAACGAATAATAAGAGTGTAGAATACTTTCTTCTGCTTTTAGGGATTTTGGATTTCAGTTGACATATTCAGTTAAGCAAATATTCTCTAATTAATTGTAATAAATCTTCCTTAGTCCTCTTCTTGTCTTACCTTATGGATTTCTAGGAAATATACTAAGTATTATAACACAAAACTAATCATATTTCTACAGAAGTCAGTGGAATTTATAATTCATTGGCTGAAAGTCATATATATATTACCCATATATGACTCAATATCTTATATTATCTATTTAGGAAACTCTTTTAAAGAAGTATTATGAAGTCCTGAATTATTTTTCATGAACTGCAATAGTTACTTCAAAATACATTTTTTTCCTTGACTTTTAGAAGAAAACAAGCAGCACCAGCATTTTTTTTTTTTTTTTTTTTTTGCTAAGTACCTCATCTTCCTCTTTTACAATAGCTAGTGGACTTCTCTCTACTATTATATAATGTAATCTGACTCTGATTTTGAATAATTTTACTAAACTAAGACATAGATACATCACATGTCTATTAAGAACTGGTTTCTCCGGAACATGACTACAATTAACAGATACAGACACTACTTTTTCTGTCCTTTGACTTTAGGAGGTGCCTGGGGTAACTGAACTCAAGGTAACCAGTTTGGTGTTTTTGAGGGGAATGTTTTGGGTTTTTTTTTTAGTCAAGTCAATTCTGATTAACAACAATAAAGCTTACTAAGGTTATCAGAGAGACTTTGAACTATTTAAATTATTACTACTGAGTTCTTATATGTTGCAGTTTGTATGTGTACATGTGTATATGTTTGTGCTTTTAATTATCTCCTGCAAATGTTTTAATTTACCATTATCTTAGAAACTCCAGAGTCTGTTAATACCTGATCTGCAATAGTGGGAAAAAAAAAAATCTGCTTTGTTCCATCTCTTGCAGTGTCCTCAAGGTGTGATGTTATCTAAGAATAATTCAGGCCCTGTTTGTTGTAACTGCTTAATTACTAGATGCACATTTTTGTCTTCAGAAGTTAAAGCAATTGCTTTGTAAAAATCTGGAGATTACAGACTAGTGTTTAAGTCCATTATCATGTACTGAACCTATTTTAGAACATGCACTAGAAAATAAAAAAATGGGGATAAGACAGCCTAAGTTTCCTTAATTCTGATGAGACTATTGATTCTATTCAAAATTAGAACAGTGTAGCATACTTAAAAATCAACAAATATTCCTGCATGTATGCCTTAATGCATTAGAAATTGGCCTGTGCTGATACTTTAAATTATCCTTGTGTGCACAGATTAGCTACTAAGGTTAAATTAACCATATGAAGGCCATTGTCCTTTCCTTTAGGCCCTTCAGAGTGTTGAGTTTGAAGTCTGATATTTGGCTTCTCTCTTACTAGATTATTTCTGTGAATAAATCCTATCACTGATTTCTGAATAAACATCTGCAACATCTTCATAAAGCAAGACACAATAGTGAGACAGTGGTGATGTGGGTTGACCTATAAGTGGAGACAGGTGTCCAGTAGTAAGACCCTCTTTCTAGACCATTTTAGAAGCTAGTTCATATGCTATCTGATTAGATTCCATAGCTTATGAGGCCTCAAAGTTTAAAGCTCCAATTATGAAATGTGCAGATGATTTGATAATGGCTCATGTAAAATTGATTTCTTCTTGTCTTTGGAATTTTTGCTTTTGCACTTATTTCTGCTGTGGTTATTGTAAACCAGAAGGATAGTGGTAAAGTAATTGAGGGGGGAAAAAAAAAAAGAAGGGAGCACAGGAGACAGAAAATTAATATTGTTCATCTCATTCAATCGTTTAATGCTGCTCTTTGAAGGAATCTGTATTACCTTACACTCCAATACATAACAGAATGAATTTCTGCCTTATAATGAATACACTGTCAGAGTGAAACCAACCCCAAAGTACCTTCCAATAGGAATAGACCTTGATTATGTCTCCCTAGCTTTGATTGGTTGATTGGTTGGTTGTCTGTTTTACTTTTTCCTAGCACATAGAAGGAAATGCCAAGAAAAGTAGTACACATTTTAATTTATTTCATTTTTTTCTGACCCATACACTATAATTTATATGAGATAACTACCAATCATTTGGATATGTGTTGGTTTTGGCTGGGATGGAGTTGATTTTCTTTGTAGTGGCTAGATGGGGCTATGTTTTGGATCTGTGCTGAAGACAATGTTGATAATACAGGGGTGGTTTAGTTATTGCTGCGCAGTGCTTACACAGAGTCAAGGCCTTTTCTGCTTCTCGTGTCATCTTACTGGCAAATGGGCTGGGCGTGTGTGGAAAGATGTGAGATGACACAGCTGACCCTGACTGACCGACCAAAGGGATATTCCATACCATATGATGTCATGCTCAGCATATAAAACTGAGGGAAGAGGAAGGAAGGGGGAGACATTCAGAGTGATGTCTTTTGTCTTCCCAAGTAACCATTAGGTGTGGTGGAACCCTGGTTTCCTGGAAATGGCTGAACACTTGCCTGCCAATGGGAAGTAGTGAATTAATTCCTTGTTTTGCTTTGCCTGCATGCGTGGCTTTTGCTTTACTAATTGAACTCTCTGTATCTCAACTCACAGGTTTTCTCACTTTTTCAATTCTCTCCTCTGTCCCATCCTGGGGAGAGTAGACAGGCAGCTGTGTGGTGCTTAGTTGCCAGCTGGGGTTAAATCACAACAGGACACAATGTTAATATAGCCATTAGAAGTTATCTTAATAGACAAGTTGGCATATGAGATCAGTATCACGATAGTAATCTACTTTTCTATGAACAATATTATAGAAAAACCTACATGATAATTAAGTCTTGATTTTAAAATACCATTCAAATACAAATACACTTAAACAGTAAATGTAAATCTATTATGAACTGAGTTTAATTGTGATATTACTTAATATTTAAAACTAAAACTAATATTTAAAACTAAAAGACTAAAGTAATTTTACTTCAACAAACTCAACTCAATTTAATAACAGCTTTATACAAATGATGATTGAAGAGCTCAAAGCTTAAGCATTATCATTTTAAGTATCCAATAAATGCTTTTGAAAACTCTGAGATGAAATTAACCACCCTTTACTGAGGAAGGAGGGCCCAGCTAGTTTGGTTTGCTAGAAGGGTAGTGATTTTTTTTTTTTTTTTTAATGGTAAATCATTAAAGAGCATACATGCATAAGATTTTTTCTTTTCTGTTTTCTTTTTTTCCTTTTTTTTCCTTTTTAAAAGGAAAAATAATTTAAAAGATAATCTGCCATAAGTAAATTCTGTATCTTAATAATGAAGAAATGATTCTAAATAATACAAAAAGGCAACTTCTTGACACCTTCATTCAGCTCTAAATTCACAGAACTGAAAATACTAGGATGTTTAATAAAAATTCAACATTTGCTTTTCATTTTCATATTCCTTACATGCTAATACGAAGGTCAAGGTAGGTGGATAAAAGGATTAGTCTATTTTGCTGAAAAAAAGTTCTATTATTAATTAAGTAGTCACTTAAGGCTTACTAGAAACACAGTGCTGGAAAAATTTCAGAGACTTTGAACCTGAATAAAGTAAAGATAGTAGAGAAGAGATTATTTTAAAGGCACAAATATATTTCATGTGTAATTCATGGTTCAAAAGGTGAGGGTTTAGATTTTATGGTTGATTTTGTCCTTTAGTAATGTATACATATTGTGGGCACATCTAATGGTACTAATTTACACCATTTTTCATTCTCTGTCATCTATTTCACTAGGTAAGAGTTGATCTCAAATTTGGCAAAATGATGACTTTGGTCTATCCAGATCTCCACTGACTTTGAAAGTAAACTATCTCTTTGGACCAGTGAAGGTTCAGATTCAGCCCTGCAATGAAACTTTCTATAACAAAATTTTGTGCATTTTATTGTATTTTATCCTGTTATTTTTCTTTTCTTTCTTCACCACCCCAATCACTTAAAAAACAATACTACTTTAAAAGTTTTAAACACTTATCTGAGTTTTTATGAATATGTTGCTAACAATTGCTATTAACATAAAAGTGAGAATTTGAATAAAAGGAATTCAGAATGCACATGAAAGTCAAAGTATTTTTGTCATTTTGGCTTTGTCCTTCTCAACAGTCAATGCACCACTGCTTCACAGACGTTTCATGACTATGTTGACTGACCCATGAAATCACCTTTTTCTACTTATGCATATGTTAACAAACATTGATTTATTGTGTCCTTCCTGTGCTAAATGGGTCAATGGTAATGCACTATGGATGAAATGCTTGGGGCGGGGGAGAGGTATCTGTTTTGTTCCATTTTTTTCTCTGATGTTTTTTAACATAATGATTATATTAATTCAAAGTTTTGCTGTTTATAATAAGGTATGACATTATTTGTGTATAAATAGCATAAATATTTTTTCATATTAACTGAAAACACATGATACATTTTTAATGGAGCACATGGAGACTACGAAATACATTACATGAATTAAGGAAGTAATTATAGAGATATTTTTGTTAGATTCAAAAACTCTAGATCATCTTTGCTTATAGAATTATTTCCTTCACATTATATGAAAAATCTTTAATTCTGTAAATTGTATGTTATCCATAGCCTAGACAGCAAAAATGCTCTTGGTCTTGTTCTTTGCAATTATAACTGACTTGTGTTAAGAAATTAACTGAGATGGCAGATGTCAACAATTTCTGTATCTCTTAATATTGTATAAGTTTTTATGAACAGAAGACTTGGGTTCTATATATTTTTCTATCAAAAATACACATTCTCTCTTCATGATTTATTTTTTAAATATATCGGATTTTCCTAACAAGTTTTTCTAAATATTTATCTTGTTTAAGAACCTTTTTTCAAAATGAGATATATGATGTATAGTTTTTTATTTTTTAAAATTTATTTTGGGTTGGTTTTTCTTTTGTTTTGTTTTGTTGGGTTCTTCTAGTACATAAAATAAATAGATTTCTTTGATGAATAGTATTTTTTTTCTGGCATTACTTTAGGCCTCTGAAAGTATGGGACATCTTAGTGCAACAGACAGGTATGAGCATACCAGTATGGAAGTTTTCTTTTCCTGTGACTCCAGCTCTTGTCTTTGTTATTCTAGGTCTTCTCTGACAAAAGCAAATAAGAGAAAAGAGTATTAATCTGCTGCAACATGAACATATCGCCAAAATGTTTTTAGTAAAAAGGTGATGTCAGAAAAATGTAGTTAATAAAACAGATAATCTCTTTAGTCATTTGTTTCTTTGGGGTTTTTTAATAAATATTCCTAAAATTGCAACAGTCATATCTAAGATAGATTGATATCGGCTGAAAATACTCTTTTAAAACTATATTGTGTGCTGTTCATCTCATGTGCAAAATTGACAGTCTCCAAAATTAACTGGCATAAGAACTACAGAGAGTGACATGTTTAGATGTCATAAAAATACAAAGGAAGATTAAGCTGGCAGATGTCATACAAGGTTTAAAAGTAAAACGCTGATCTTGAAGCATAAAAATAATTGAAGAAAAAAATGGGAAGAGCATAGGGACATTGCCTGGTTGTATAAGGATGGAATCAGGAAGGCCAAGGTGTGGCTAGAGCTGAGCTTGGTAAGGGATTAAAAGAATAAGGGCTCCTGCAGGTAAGTCAGCCAGAAAAGGAAGGTCAAAGAAAGCATACCCCTACTGATGAGTAGGACTGGCAAAGTGGTATCAATGGACAAGGAAAGGCTGAGGTACCCAACAATATTTTTACCTCAGTCTTCACTGGTGACGTCTCTTCCCACAACTCTTGATTGGATGGACTGCAAGACAGGAACTGGAGGACCAAAGTCCCTCTCACTGTAAGAGAAGGTCAGGTTTGGGACCTTCTCAGGAACCTGAACATAAGTAAGTCTATGGGACCTGAGGAGATGCATCCCAGAGTCCTGAGGGAACTGGCTGATGTAGTTGCCAAGCCACTCTCCGTGATATTTGAAAAGTCATGGCTGTCAGGTGAAGTCCCTGGGGACTGGAAAAAGGGAAACATTGTCCGCATTTTTAAAAAGGGTGGGAAGGGGGACCCTGGGAGCTATCAACCTGTCAGCCTCACCTCTGTGCCTGGGAAGATCTTGGAGCAGATCCTCCTAGAAGCTATGCTAAGGCACACAAAAGACAGGGAGGTGACTGGAGACAGTCAGCATGACTTCACCAAGGGCAAATTCTGCCTGACCAACCTAGTAGCCTTCTGTGATGAAGTGACTACATTAGTGGACAATGAGAAAAGCTACAGATATCATCTATCTAGACTTCTGAAAAGCCTTTAACACTGTCACACATAACATCCTTATCTCTAAATTGGAGAGATATGGATTTGTTGGATGGACAGTTTGATGGATGAGAAATTTGTTGTATGGTTGCATCCAGAGGGTAGTGGTCAATGGCTCAGTGTCCAGATGTAGATCAGTGAAGAGTGGTGTTCCTCGGGGGTCTCTTCTGAGACCAGTGGTATTCAGTGCACCCTCAGCAAGTCTGTGGACAACACCAAGCTGAGTAGCGCAGTTGACATGCCTGAGGGACAGGATGCCATGCAGAGAGACCTGGACAAGCTTGAGAGGTGGGCCTGTGTGAACCTCATGAGGTTCAAAGAGGCCGACTACTGGGTCCTTCATCTCGGTAAAGGCAACCTCCAGTATCAACCAAATATGAGGGATGAAGAGATTTAAAGCAGCCATGCTGAGAAGGACTTGGAGATATTGGTGGACGAAAAGCTGGACATGAGCTGACAATGTGCACTTGCGGCCCAGAAGGCCAAATGTATCCGGCCCTGCATCAAAAGCAGTGTGGCCAGCAGGTTGAGGGAGGTGATTCTGCCCCTCTGCTCTTCTTTGGTAAGATCTCACCTTCAGTCCTGCATCCGGTTCTGGAGCCCTCAGCACAGGAAAGACATTGATCTGTTGGAACGAGTCCAGAGGGGGGCCACAAAAATGATCAGAAGGATGGAACAACCTCTCTTATAGAAAACACCAAGAGATTTGGGATTGTTCAGACTTGAGAAGAGAAGGCTCTGGGGAGACCTTGTTGCAGTCTTTCAGTACTTAAAGGGGTCTTATAAGAAAGATTGGGACAAACATTTTTAGCAGGGCCTGTTGCACTCTACAGTTTGTCCAGAGAGGTGGTAGATGTCCCATCCCTGTAACCATTCAAGGTCAAGTTGGACAGGGCTCTGAGCAACCTGATCTTGAAGATGTCCCTGATCATTGCAGGGGTGTTCGACTAGATGACCTTTAAAGGTCCTTTCCAACCCAAACTATTCTGTGATTCTGTGATTCTATTCTCCACTTCTATATCATCATCTTTTGTCTTTTAGGACAGTTACTGTCAGTACTGGCTATAATTTTGTAAAAGAAACAAAAACTATGATTTTAGTTGAATCATTGTCCAAATACAATTTTCACTAGAAGTATGTAGTTCTGCAAAATTAAAGAAATCCTTTCAGTCATATCTGCTCAAACAAAAGGTTTTATTTCCAGGCATGACTTAGAATTTCTCTATCACTAGTATCATAGAATCATAGAATGGTTAGGTTTGGAAGGGACCTTGAAGATCATCTAGTGCCAACTCCCCTGCCATGGATGGGCAGGGACACCTTTCCACTAGACCAGGTTGCTCAGAGCCCTGTCCAACCTGACCTTGAACACTTCCAGGGATGGGGCAGCCACAGCTTCTCTGTGCAACCAGTTCCAGTGCCTCACCACCCTCATTGTGAAGAAGTTCTTCCTAATGTGTCGTCTAAATCTGCCCTCCTTTAGTTTAAAACCATTCCCCCTTGTCCTTTCGCTACACATTCTTGTAAAAAGTCCCTCTCCATCCTTCCTGTAGGCCCCTTCAGGTACTGGAGGGATGCTCTAAGGTCACCTCAGAGCCTTTCCTTCTCCAGGCTGAACAGCCCCAACTCTCTCAGCCTATCTTCGTAGGAGAGGTGCTCCAGCCCTTGGATCATCTTTGTAGCCCTCCTCTGGACCCGCTCCAACACATCATGTCCTTGTTGTGTTGGAGGCCCCAGAGCTGGATGCAGCTCTCCAGGTGGGGTTTCACCAGAGCAGAGTAGAGGGGCAGAATCACCTCCCTTGACCTGCTGGCCATGCTTCCTCTGATGCAACCCAGGATACTGTTGTCTTTCAGGGCTGCAAGCACACATTTCCGGCTCAAGTTAAGTTTCTCATCCACCACCACCCCCACGTCCTTCTCCTCAGGCCTGCTTTCAAGCCATTCACTGCCCAGCCTATACCTGTGCTTGGGATTGCCCTGACCTACATGCAGGACCTTGTACTTGGCCTCGTTGAACTTCATACGGTTCACACAGGCCCACCTCTCAAGCCTGTCAAGGTCCCCCTCCCTTCCCTCCAGACTATTGACCACACCACACAGCTTGGTGTCATTGGCAAACTTGCTGAGGGTGCACTCAGTCCCACTGTCCATGTCGCCAACAAAGAAGTTAAACTACTTCTACTATAGCACTACTTCTCTGAGAAGTCAAACTTCTACAGAATAACAACCTGCTGAGCTGTTTCTTCATTTTCAATGATTGAATGATGTCTTAGCAAACTTTGAGTGGACAGGAAGGAGCTTTTATTTTGTCAGAAATACTCTAAAACTACTTTTTATTATTGCATTTTACTCTCTTGTAACACTGAAATTGAAAAATAGCTGCAGTTTTGCTTTTATGTCTGTTTTGTCTCATAAGCTTTTCTGATTTTAGGAGTTTACATGACATAGGCAAAAAATATGTATGCCTTCTCCAGGATTAATAGCCCCTTGTAGACCGATGTTTGCAGACAAATCCATGGAGTATTTCAAGATTTACTGGGCTCTGTGAGTTACTGTTAAAGAATGGTGTTGACAGGTAAAGGGTGACAAGCAGAAATACCTCCTAGCAGGTATTTTTAATCAACATTTCATTAGTAATTAAAAAACCCCAACCAAACAAAAAACATATCTCCTGGTGCTCTACCTAAGACCATTAGATCATCTATTTTTTCTTTTCTTTAACTTACTTATTCTCATAATTATTGTAATGGAAAGTTATATAAAATATTAGAAACTGGCTGGTGTGAAACTTACTAATTGTCATGATAAATATATCACCAAAATGTGTGGGTTGAGCATCCAGTTATATTAATAGTTGATATTTCCTGTGATTTTTTTTTTTTTTTAATGTCTGAATAGTCTGAGAATGGGATGCTAGTTTCAGAAATGATGCTATACTGAGAATGTAATTAGTATTATTGTCACAGATGAGACAGAATAAACAAAAACCTGTAATGTATCTGAATACTGAGGTTTAATTAAGAACCAACAAGACTAGAGCTCTTACCCTGCTTGGTTGAATCACACACACACTCACTCTTAAAAAAATGGCATTGCATTCACTAGATCTTGACTTCCCTTCCCTGCATGGACATCACTGTTGCTCTGGGAATGTCAGGAAGAAGGTTGTGTCACTTACTGCTGTGGAACTGCTCGCAGTTACATGTCTTCAGTGCCACTGGACAAGGTCTCTGAACGTCATCTGGCATTACCCTTCATGCAGATCTTTGTTTTCAGGATATTTTCTCAAGCCAAAATCTTCACCTCCTACTTCCTTGGACTCCAGGTCCACAGTTTCACCATAGATTTCCCATCTATATGCAGAAGCAAATGCACAAATACAGAAAAAAGTTGATGGAAAAACAGCTTTAAAGGAAAAATTAAATTACGTTATTTTCTTTGTAGCTCATCAACTATAAAGAAACTATTCTTGAATTATGCATACAGGATTTAAATTTTTCTCTAACATATAAAATATGATTTATTCAGTTCCCACAGTGTAAACATGTAGGTTTTTTGTCTCTTACAAGCTCAAAATATCCCTTGCAGAGCATCTCTAATTTGTGGTATAGGTCATCTATTAATAGTTTTCTTTGACTTCTGATTTGTTTGTAAGCCCAACAGCTTCTCCTTTCTGTTTCAATAAACTCAGAACATCCTAAGAATGAGATCTTATGCCAGTGTTTTTAATTTCTTCTTTCCAATATATCTTAATAATGGAAAAAAATCAGTAAACCTTTATTAAAATGAGATCACAGACTGCACTGTCCTTAACATCTTATGTTATTTGTCTTTTTTCTAGGACCTCATCTTCACTTGATGCTGTTTTCTCTACTGACAGCTTTTGCCTTCCTAACATTATTACTTTCTTTTGGCTTCCAAAATATTATAGAGTGACCAGGGCAAATCATTCTGCAGCAGAGCATAGAAGCCACTTGACCTCAGTTCATTGCTTGATTATTATTCTATTTTTTATTTTTCTCAGCTATCCTGCATTTCCCTTCCTTTTCACTCTATTCGTATGACATGAACTATTCAGTCCTTGCAAAATAAACATACAACTTCTTCAGGCATTTAAGTTCTGAACTCTTTGGGTATAACTCGATCTATTTTTGAGCTTCAGAGACCAGTTGGCTCCCTGGTACCATCTATAGCTTTTCTTTTCTGTTAGACCCCCTGAAACCTTCCTTCTACCTCCTAGAGATAGAGTTGCCTGTTCTCCAAGAATACAAGGCCTAGATCTGATACAACACTACTGCAGGCTTCTGGCCCAGCCTTCTGAGAAAAACATTAAATTATTGAAAAGAGCTCCAAGGAAACCTGTAGAGAGATGAGAAAGGCAAAATTAAAGACAGAGGTAGGTTAAATGAGCTGGAATTATTAGTATCGCAAGGTCTTGAGGTACTCGGTGGGGGGAAAGTATAATATCCTAAAAACCAATGAACCAAAAAACCCTAACAAACCAAAGAGCCAACATAAAGGTAAGCCAGAAGTCACTCGATCATCAGCTTGAGTTATCAGAAAATTGCATCATCATTGTCATCACCATCCTAGTGTTTGTGGAAGATTCAGTAAAACTGAGAATACCCATTCCTAAGAGATGTAGAGACCAACACTTACTCAGGAGTCTTATCAAAGATAGTAAGCATACGAATGTTTACTTTAGCAGCTCATTAGATACAACCTATACATGAAAATGAATAAAAAATTCCTTTGTATTTTCCAGTTGAATATACTCTCCTGATAGAGTGTCTACAAATTTTTACATCAGAATACACAAGGTGTTTCAAAATATCTTTGATAGTATTTCTACCTGAATTCTTTCTCAGAATTTTGATGTCAAAGAGTGGGATTTGCTTGTCTAAATACATCCAGATGATTATAGGAGAACATACATAGGACATGGAGATCCTTCCAGGGAGAAAGGATGTCGTATTTCCATCCATGCTTTTGGAGGAACTAGAGTGCCTAGCTCAGATGGACATACAGGCTATGACTGAGATGTCTATACACAGCCAGTTTGTGCCATTTAAACCACCCTCAAATAGACAAAAAGATCATATCAGGATGACAAATATGACAAAGGAAATATGTATCTTTATGCACCACTGGTCAGAGACAAGACCATATACTCTGTGGCATCTCAGCTGGCACTGCACACCTATGATTTAGGAAGCTGACAAGCACCTAGCTGCAATTCAGCTCTGAATTCAGATACCTCAATAGGGCTGTCTACACATAAGCAAACATGCACATTACAAACAATAAATGGCGACTATTGAATACAATAAATAAAGAATGATTCTGCTGCACATTCATAGGCATTTATTGTGATCCAAGGTGCATTCAGGTGATTTATTAAATCTTGACATATAACTGATACACATGTATACCTCAGAGAATCAGAAATGAGTGTGATGGAAGTATTTAAGTGACTTATAAATCAGGTCACTATAAAACTTAAAAGAAAAAAAATATAAGACTGACAATATACTTCATGTATATACTTTACAAGATACACACAATATACTTTATTAACAATATATTTCTTATTAATAATCATTATCAGTTATGAAATATATTATTTCCCAGGCTTCCTTACTTAGCTGCTACTTCTTTCCTTAAAGCAAAAGTTATCTTCTCCCAGGTCTTGAGGTAGCAGTTCTTCAGTAACCAGCGCTTGACCACCACTGAGTTGCTGATGGTCCTGGGGCCTCTGCTTTCAACCTATACCCAAATTTCCAAGATATCTTCTCTTATCCCACAGTAAAACAGCACTTCGTAACAACAGACAGCAGTTACCAAGCTCTAACACACACATCCAGTTCCCATAATGAGTTGATAACAACAGGCCAGCACTGGGGCCTTGCTCTTTCAGCATTTGGCACAGATAGCACAAGGTCCATGGCCTGTTACTAGCAATAGCAATATTAATTTTTATGCACTACTAGATACGTAAATGCTTTTACAGTTTTGTTGTATTAATGTCCTTATGGTTGAGCCCCAAACAAGTCAATATCATAGTCTGATTAAGGTGCTTCTACTTGTAAAAGTGAAAAAGTGTAACACACCTCTCCTTTAACTACAATATCAATAGGACTTTTTTTTAGTGTAACATATATCATGCTTCAAACATGTCAGAAACTGTTCAAATGTACTCAATAACAATGACATTCCTATCATCAAACTATCTCCTAAGAGTTTTTAATGTTTTCATAACTTGTCTTTTTCACAACTCTTCATTATTTGTTCATGTAATGTTGCTTGATATGGTTGATGCTTGTAGCAAACAGTAAGCAATACTCGTAAGTTTTCCTTCCTCCTCCTTCTCTTTTACTTCTAAATCATCTAAATGTCAGAGATTACCGGCTTTGGTGTTCTGATAGTCTTTGTGGGCTAATAATCTTCCACATACTTCTATAAACAAATGCATCATTTCCTGAATGGTGTCTTATTATGAAGCAAATATTAGTTCTTTTCCCTATTGAAGGTTAAGTCAAGTCAATGCAAAGTACCAAAAGAAACATCAAGGCAATTTAGCCATTTAAGAGTAAAGATCTTTCAAGATGTTTAAAAGATGAGTAGAAATTACTTTGGGCCATCAGTATTTGAACTCAGTTCATGGGTTCATAGAATCACAGAATCACAGAACGGGTTGAGTTGGAGAGGCCCTTTAGAGATCAGGTAGTCCAACCCACCTGCCATGGGCAGGGATATCTTTCACTAGATCAGGATCACTAGATCAAAGCCCCATCCAACCTAACCTTGAACACTTCCAATGATGAGGCATCTACAACTTCCCTGGACAACCTGTTCTAGGGTCTCACCACCCGCAATGTAAAAAATTTCTGCATTACATACAGTCTAAATCTACTGTCTTTCAGGTTAAAACCACTACCCCTTGTTCTGTCACTATAGGCCTTGGTAGAAGTTCTCTCTTCATCTTTCTTGTAAGCCCCCTTTAAGAATTGAAAGGCCACAATAAGGTCACCCTGGAACCTTCTATCCCCAAGCTGAATAATCTCTCAGCCTGTCTTCAGAGATGAGGTGTTCCAGCCCTCTGATGACTTTCTTGGACCTCTTCTGGACCCAGTCTCACAGATTCATGTCTTTCTTGCGCTGGGGGCTCCAGAGCCAAATGTAGTACTGCAGGTGAGGTCTTATGAGAACAGAGGGGGATAATAATTACCTCCCTCAACCTGCTAGCCACACTTCTTTTTATGCAGTCCAGCTGTGCTGGTTTTTGCTGGGATAATTTTCTTTGTAGCAGCTAGTATGGGGCTATAGTTTGGATTTGTGCTGGAAACAGCATTGATAATGCAGGGATGTTTTAGTTATTGCTGAGCAGTGATTACACAGAGTCAAGGCCTTTTCTGCTTCTCACCCCACTCCACCAGTGGGTACCCTGGGGGTGCACAAGAAGTTGGGAGGGGCCACAGATGTGACAGCTGAGCCCAACTGACCAAAGGGATATTCCATGCCATATGACATCATGCTCAGCAATAAAATGCTGAGGTGAGAAGAAGATAGGTGGGGAGCGTTCAGAGTGATGGTGTTTATCTTCCAAAGTAACCCCTAGGCATGATGGAGATTGGCTTCCCTAGAGATGGCTGAACACCTGCCCGCTGATGGGAAGTAGTAAATGAATTCCTTGTTTTGCTTTGGTTGTGTGCATGGGTTTTGCTTTACCTATTAAACTGTCTTTATCTCAACCCATGAGTTTTTTTCACTTTTACCTTTGTGATTCTCAATCTCATCCCACTGGGGGGCAGGCAGGGGTTGGGGGGAGGAGTGAGTGAGCAGCTATATAGTGCTCAGTTGCCAGCTGGGGTTAAACCACCACACCAGAGTATGATTTGCTTTCTGGGCTTTTTCTCCAGATGATTAGAGACAGTCAACATGCCTTCACCAAAGACAAATCATGTGGTGTCCCTCAAGGGTCCATACAGGGACAAGTTCTATGTAATATCTTTATTAATGACACAGACAGTGGGATTTTGTGCACCCACAGCAAGTTTGCAGATGACACCAAGGTGAGTGGTACAGTTGATGGATGTGAGGGAAGGGATGCCATCCAGAGGGACCTTAGCAGGCTTGAGAAATGGCCCAAGGTGAACTTCATGAAGTTCAATAAGGCCAAAACCAAGGTCCTAGTCATGGTTTAATCCCAGACAGCAGATGAGCACCATGTGGCTGTTCACTGCCTCCCCCTTTCCCAGTGGGATGGGGAGAGAATCAGGAAAAAGAAAGGTAAGACTTGTGGGTTGGGACAACAACACAATTTAACAGGACAGCAAAGGAAAAGAAAAAAACCCAAACAAACCCCCAACAATAACAAAAACAGAGTGTACTTGGGTAAGAATTAGAGATCGAGGCACTAAGAGGGAACATTTTAGTCGGTATCTATTACAGGCCGCCTGATCAAGGAGAGCCTATTGACGAAGCCTTCTTCCTCCAGCTACAGGACATTTCATGCTCACAGGCTCTCTTCTCAACCACCCTGACATCTGCTGGAAAAGCAGCACAGCAAGCTGCAGGCAATCCAGGAGACTCCTGGAGTGTGTGTAAGACAACTTCTTAACCCAGGTAATAGACAGCCCTACCCGAGGGGACGCAATACTGGACCGGATGGTCCCCACTGCAAGTGAGCTCATTGGTGACATCAAGATTGGAGGCAGCCTGGACCGCAGTGATCACACACTGGAGTACAGTCAGGACCCTAAATTTTAGGAAAGCAAACTTCTAGCTCTTCAAGGAGTTAATCACAAGGACCCCTGAGAAACGGTCCTCAGGGACAAGGGAGCAGAACAGAGCTGGCAGATATTTAAGGATGCTTTCCATAAGGCATAAAAGCTCTCAGTGCCCAGATGTAGGAAATCGGGCAGGAAAAGGAAGAGACCAGCATGGCTGAGTTGAGATGCTGGTTAAACTACAAAGCAAGAGGGAACTTCACAGGCAGTGGCAGCAGGGACAGGTAACCTGGGATTAGTACAGGGACTCTGCCTGGTTGTGTAGGGATGAAGTCATGAAGGCCATGACGCAGCTAGAGCTGAACTTGGCAAGGAATGCTAAGAATAACAAGAAGGTCTTTTACAGATATGTCAGTCAGAAAAGGAAGGTTGAAGAAAGCGTACCTGGGTCATGACAATCCTCATTATCAGTGCAGGCTGGGGGTAAATGGATTGAGAGCAGACCTGTGGAGAAGGATTTGGGATAATGGCAGATGAAAATGCTGTCCTAGGCCATGAAAAAGTAATATTTAGGTAAGTTTTATATCTAAATCAGAAACTGTAGGCCCCTATAGTCACCCTGAGGGTGATTAAAAATTAATTAAAAGCCTTGGGGTGCTTAGTAAAAGAATCTGGAGCGTAGGTTATTTTTTCCTCACTCCTTCCAGTGGTGAGCAAAGACATTGGGCAATACAGACAAATTCAATCTATTAACATCTGGCTCTGTGACTGGTGCCACAACTTTGGGTTCTTTGATCATGAGATGGCCTACATGGCACTGGGCTTGCTGGCGTCAAATGGGAGCCAGCTTTCTCAAAAGGG